>JAGXJF010005384.1:600000-775063 GCA_019208055.1 Stipa capillata
GTATGAACCACTTTGCAAGTTGAAAACCCGAGCCCAACTAACTTTCCAGATTATGCGGCTTATGAAATATGTGGACGAAGAATGTGCAGCCCAATAATATGGGTTTCAGATACTCGCGAGTTGGACATCCTGTCCCAATTAACTTGCCAGAGTCTGAGGCCGAGTTTTCTAAGCCTAACGATCTTAATGATCCAGCTACCGAGTAGCTTCCCCTCAGAAAAAGAAAAGAAAAACTTTGAACTACTCATCTCTCTCTCGAAAGAAAAACAGGTTTGAACTTATCATTTGCATTACAAACATGTTAGATCCAATCGAACGATAATGAGCATGAAGGTTAGGCAACAAAAGGTTAGAACTGGAGTACTAGCTCAGAATGGCAGTATGCTTGGTTCCTCATCAGCTCGTATGTATAGAGCAATGTATGAGAACATAGAAGAGAGGACAACTGAAAAGTGCTCGTTTTGATTCGAAACATACGAAGCGGTGGAATCCTTGTCGTTTCACAGGAACAGTCTACAAGACACGAGACGAAATCAGTAGATTGAAAATTGTGCGCGAAAAACCACCGTTCACAAAAAGAAAATTGTGCGCGAAAATGACTATGTGGTGGTACGGTCTATGCAACTTTGCTACGTGGTCCCTTCTTGGGCCAAAAGAGGCTGCTGCACCAATATGACAAGTCCCGAGTTAACAACAGGCCCAAAGTACCTGCCGAAAAGAACCAAATCAACCTTGTTTACCCTTCTCATTTCCTTTGTTTATACTTCTCGGATTTACAAGTGCAAAATGCAATTGGGACATTTGTTCGCGAGCACTTGCTTATTTCAGCTACCTAAAGCCAGTCGGTCTACCTTGGGCAATGTACTCTTAACTCCGTACGAATTTGCAATGAACGTTCGTTGTTCACAAGGCACTCGCGTCTCCGTACCAAGCAACCGCCCGGCCGGCATTTAATCCTTTGTCCAGGTACTTACAGATTATACAAAGGAGCATTGAATCCTTTGTCCAGGACGATCTGAGAAACAATACGTCCAACCAAGGTGCTATACAATGTCAGAGCTGTATTACATAGCTTTCATGTGAATTCACACTTTAAACGACGTTCCTAAGTGTGATCTCGCTGTGGAGACGTGACCCCAACTCACAAGCCACCGCCAAACCTCAAGGGCTATTTACCTGCAGGTACGCTGGATCGCACATGCTCACACGTGCGCCGCGCACCTGCTCCGTGTTGACATTATACTTGGCCGCACGATTGCACGCACGAGCCTTGCGGTGCCTCGCCGCACTCACATGCGACCCCGACCTCTCCTCTCCGCTTTTACTTGCCCTTTTTACTGCAGATTTCGTGCTTCGAAGTAATTAGCCTCACTAATCCAGCACTGCTCCGATCTGCAAAGCCGCAAGACATCTCCGGCAACCGCTCGGTACTTGCGCGTGGTAACTGTCGCGGAAGTTGCCAGCGATAGCTGCTGCTGCAGTAATTGTTTAGTGCTGGAAGCTGTCAGATTTTGCCTGAGAAGGTGACAGAAGCTGGGGCCGTGTAACTTACACTAGGAAGTAACATCCTTTTGATCATCAGAGTACACGGCCTTGATGTCAGTATGCACTCAGTGTGTTCCAGAACGAGCATCATTAAGTAATGTGGTCGCTTGCAAATACAGTAGAATATAAATCTCTTCTGCCGTTCTGATACAGTAAAGCACGCCATTATTTGCCTGCCCTGAGGGCTGAGTAGCTTTGCAGTATTCGCATGCACAGAGAGCTGCATTTCGCAGTGCAGTTTCCCCACTCTCTGAATTAACACACGGTTTCATGTGCCATGTTGCTACTAGCTAGGTACTCCACCACTAGTCATTCCCACACCATGACACCGATCTACGACCAAAGCACAGTGCGAAGCTAAGATGCAGAGGCAGGTCTCACTCGCAAAGCAATTTAGCGAGGCCGGTCAACTGATCAAGAAAAGCAGTTCACATCTGCAACGTGTTGACAGAACCATGCTATCTTCAAGTTTTTACTCTCTTTTTTTTGTCTGAAAAGACGGTAAAAGCATCTTTAAATTCTCACTAGTGCTTATCACTTCATTTTGTCGTTGTCACTTATATTCTGACAGTACCAACTAGAAGTCGAAGACAAGGAGAAAAAACGGAAGGTTGGAGATTACCCAAGACAGCAAGATGTCCAAATTCGAATAATAAGCTCATGTAGGCAATAGCAACAAGTAATCGCCCAGAAATATCACTGCACTAGTGCTGCAGGTGTGACTCATAAATCATAAGGCAGATGCGTATCAGCAAAAGTCAGACGGCGGCGACGGCTAAGATTTCGACATCACGTCAATCTGATGGGGTTTAGACTAGCTTGGCCCGACGCAATGCATCAGATGCTGAAAACATGTACTACATCGAGATGGACAAGGTTTTTTCTTGTCTTATGTCGGAACGGTCGTGGTTTAATTCCGCTGCAGGCGTGGTGAGTCCTGTTCATCCGGTTTTTGGGCTTATTCCCAGCGCAGCCGAGTACTGTAATATCAAACATAAAACTCGATGGTTTTTTAAAGGAAATTTCCCTGTTCTGAATACTCTAGGATGAAGAATGATATGGTTAAAACGATTGCACGTTCCAGTGAGCATTAGCACTGAAACAGCATTTCCAAGAAATCGCGAGCAAATTAAATCGATCTTCTCCCATATTGTGTGTGGTACACATGGCCGTACAGTGAGTACCAAACTAGACCTGAATAATGCGGTGGCCAGCTGCTGCTCGATGAACCCATCAGCAGGTGCATAGTTCCTGGGAGACCAAAATCATGGCAAACCACAAGTGAGTTCCCACTATTTTTGATGAAGCATTATTGAATTTTGTAAGAGCTGAACACCGCAGCAAACTGAGCGAGCATCCCACCTTTCCCTTTCATGGGCACATCCGGATCCTATCCTGGTGTCCTTTGGGGCTTTGCGCGATGAATACAGATGTCCTTTGCCCCGGCTCCGCATAACAAACTTACAAGAATATATTTGGCTATTGTAGGCTATGGCAAGAGTTAGTTTGTTTCTGATTTGTAGTCCTTGTCCAGGACGATCGAGCACAACAAAATACTAGGAGTGCATGGTGGTCTCTGCAAACGAAAAAACATGTGAACCGGAATAAGGTAAGTATATATCGAGTTACCTGCACCAACCCGCTTTGAAGAGATGAAGAAAATAGAATAAACAATTAAGTTGCATGCTATATTTATTTTTATGTACCAAATGTCATAGATACAATCCTAGACAATATATTTGATGCACCCACTTCGGCTATGAGGACCGACCGGGGTGCAATGGAGAATGAAACGACTCTCGTATGTGCCGCAGATTGGTTTGCTATGCAATTATAAAGTTGTCCCTAGGCAACCTACGGTAATACCCCTTGGTTTATAGCACCATTGGGGGTAGTTTGGTCATTTTCCCTATCCCTGGAGAAATATTTGAGCATCTTGGGGGCATCTTCAATGAATCCAGCCTCGAGGGGTTCTATGGTACAAGGTGTAGGTGGATGTCGAAGCGTAGACGAACAACGGAGTCGTGACGGATGTCGGAGTCGTGGTGGATGACGGAGTCGTGGGGGATGTCGGAGTCGTGGCGGATGACAGAGTCGTGATGAAACCCTTAAAAACGGTGACGAGTATAAAAATATTGACGAAGCAGTCAAGTTTTGGGTTACCGAGTTATTTGCATCAATTCGAGGTAGCACGTGGATCCTTCCCACAACCGTAGCCCTTTGCTGTTTCGGACGGTCGTGGAGCGCCTGCCCGATTCGGCGCATCAATTCAGCAAGATCGATGTGCTGGTCCGAATCTTCATTGTTCGACATCCGCAGGTATTTGGTATAACTTTGATGGAGTAAGGTTTTTTCCGCCGCGTTGTCGTGATGCCGTGTAGACATGGAACAAAGGTGGGATGATCTCCGAGAAATTTAATTCTTCCCCGTATTATTGACAAAGCCTTCTTGATTTTTTAGGGATTTTTTCGAGCCTCCTCCAAGCTTTCTTTGATATTTCTTGATTTTCCATTTTCCCAATTTTTTTAGGGTTTGAGTAGTGGGCTATAAATACCCTAGCGCACCCACCCAGCCTCCTCTTTCTTCTTCTCCCTGTCGCCCATCTCTTCCTCTCATCTCTCTTTCTCTCATGCGCTCTAGACCCGACCCATGGCTCCAAAGTGTCCCGGCCCAATGTGCGCACGACGCGCTCTGGGTCGGCACCACTGTGCGCATGCAAGCTTCACGGGCTGGCACGATGGGGCCGAGGCCTTGGGCCACTGTGCTCCGGGACAAGGCGATCGGCGATTGAGCGGGCTGAGGCATAGCAGCCGTCGCGTGGGGCTAGTGCTAAGGACCAGTGCGCTTGTGAGAGCGGGCTCTCTGGGCTGGCATGTGTGGGGCAAGCTCGCTGGGGCGGTGTGCTTGCAGGAGGCCGTGCTCCAGAGGAGGCCGTGCTCCAGAGGAGGCCGTAGTGCGTCCAACTGGACCAATGCGAGGTAGGTTGGTGCACACGTGGGGAGGGGCTCCGGGACGGGGTGCTATAGGCTCGGGCCAGGGCTCAACTTACACACATGAAGGAGGAGGAAGGGGCCGGGCTGAAGCGTTGTTGGATTGGGCCGGCTTGCCTGACGAGAGCAAGTCGGGCCGAAGCACTCATCTTTCAGCCTGGGCATTCGGTTTCGGTTTTTTCGGGTTTTGAAGATTTCGGTTTTTGAAAAATGAAAACTGAAATATGTTGTGCAATATTGTAAACCGAAAATTCGGTTTCGGTTTTTGGTTTAAACCGAAATATAGATGAACTGGCTTATGTCATGTAACATCTTCTAATCGGTCTCGGTTTTTTGGGTTTAAACCGAGATAGATGAGACAACAGCCAACAATAAAGTTTAACATATGTCAGTTTATTCGGTTAAAATATCCACAAAAATTTGGTTTTTTTTGTTAACCGGTTTATTTCTTTAACATATCCACCAAAATAATAACATATCCATAAAAATTCAGTTTATTCAGTTTATTTGGTTAACCGAGGACTAAAACCGATTTCACATAATTAAATTCGGTTTTCCAAAAGTGGTAACCGAAATTATTTCAGTTAACCAAAATTAGAGTAAATTCGATTTTTTCGGTTTTGATTTCGGTTTCGGTTTCGGTTTTTTCGGTTTTTATGCCCGGGCTGACTCATCTTGCACGTGGAAAGGAGGAGGAAAGGGGCGGGCCAGAGTGTTGTCGGATTGGATCGGTTGCCTGAGGAGAGCGATTCGGGTTGGAGCCCTCGACTTGAGCACGTGAAGAAGGAGGAAGGGGCCGGGCAAGAGGGCTGCCGGATCAGGCTGACTTGCCTAAGGAGAGCGGACTAGGCCAGAGCGCTCGACTTGCACGCATGAAGGAGGAGGAGGAAGGGGTCGGGTCGGAACCCTCGGTCGGAGAGAGCTTGGGCCAATGTGTGGGTGTGCCGCCGAACCGAGCCGGCTCATCTAAGGAAAGAGGCCGAGCTGGTTCCCTCGGTTAGGAGTTCAGACCGATGCAATTCACTAGGTAGGAGAGGCCAACACGCACAAGGTAGTAGTACAGTCGCTGGTTAGTTCCTCCGTTGTTTCAGACTCGTCAGCACGTGCATCCGTCTAACGCATGAACTCCTATTCCTTTGTTTGGTGCACCCTTCATGGTTCTTTGCGATGTCTATAAGACTTTTAGGTTCGAGGGAGTTCATCATTGAGCGGAAAAATGGGTGGCTAGCTTTGGAACGGTTCATCAAAGATGCAATAGTTCGATAAGAGGTGAGTGTGAATGTACACCATAGAGCCCCCTTGTAAACTTGTATTGTTCCTTTCCGATGTATTGAACACAATGTTCCACTTTCCTTGTTTCACAGGTTAAGATGGGGTCAACTTCTCGGGCAACTGTCCCTGTCAAAGAAGAAGGTTTCTGCTGAGTTCAAGGCTTTTGTGACCGAGATGTGGGATAAGCGCAATATGGAATCCCGCTACATTGACGCTTTCTACCGATCCCAGTGCACCCTCGACACCGGAGTGGTTTCTGGTGACTCTTCTGACCTCGGCATGGAGGGAGCCCCCGAGGTCATGGGTGACGCCTGCTCCGCTCCACAGGTGTGAGACTCGCTGTTTCTCATGTCCATTCTTCATTTGAGGTCGTTCTCTCTCCTCGAAAACCCCCTTCGAAAATTTGTGATTTTTTTAAAACAATCATGGATGTTCATTATGATATAACATGTTCAATTACAAAAATTGGTGCAAAAATGTGACATTTGAATCTTGTAAAAAGGAACAAATTTAAGTAGTGAACAATATATTGTTATGTTTTTGTGCAGGACACGTACATTTATAATTTTTGTAGGTATATATATCTTATCACCACGATTATCCATGATTTTTTCTAGAAAATATTATTATTTCGAGAGGTTTCAGAGGAGAGATAGACTTAGAGTCTACAATTAAGTTGGTACGTGCAATACACATTTCATGAACATATATCACATAAATTATGTACTATTTTAGTATGGTTGAAATGTGTTATCTCTATGGTCATGTGCGTGTAGTATGAGACTACGCGAACTTGGTACGAAAAGTAGAAAATAGAACAGATAATTAATTAGCTTTTCTTTAAATAATTATTATTTTACTTACATATATAATTATATAATAATTTATGAATATTTAACTTAATTCATGAATTATTAAATCCGATTTTAAGATCACTTGCATTTTATCAAACTCACACGGTTTGGTCGCTTGCGTTCTCTACTCCGGTACCCTCTTCCCCGCACCACGCCCAGCGGCAGCGCCTCGAGAAGTTCAGATCTCCTAAGTGGGGCCATAGCCCATAGCCGTGGGGCCCAGCCGTGTCCTTCCACCCCTCCACCCCACGGCCGCGGCTTCCTGCTATATAACGCTCTCCGCCCCACCCCGTTACCCTGTTCGCCGCCCATCTCCTTCCCTCCCCGCAGCATAGCCGCCGTTTTAATTGCCTATCAGAAACTCCTCACTCCCACATCCCAACGCAGAGCACGGAAAGCTGGGCGTTTACGAAGACGATCGAGACGGTTGCAATGGTGGACGTCGACCACCGGATGGCGGGGCTGGCCCCTGCGGCGCACGCGGCCGCCCTTCGCCGCCTGTCCACGCGCGCGGCGGCTGGCCCCGCGTCAGCGTCGGCGTCCCCGCGCCACGGGCTCTACTCCTTCCACGGCGTGGCGTCCTCCGTGCTCTCCCACCTCCGGGCCTCCGGGGTGGCCGTCCTCCCGGGTCTCTCGGACGCCGAGCTCGCCCGCGCGGAGGCCGAGATGGGGTTCACGTTCCCGCCCGACCTCCGCGCCGTGCTGGCGCTTGGCCTGCCGTCGGGCCCCGGGTTCCCGGACTGGCGCGGACGCGCGGGGCTCCGCGCGGCGTTCGACCTCCCCGTCGCCGCGGCGTCCCTGCAGATCGCGAGGGGCGCGCTGTGGCCACGGTGCTGGGGGCCGAGGCCGGACGACCCCGACCGCGCCAGGCGGCTCGCGCGCTCCGCCATCCGGCGCGCGCCGCTGCTCGTGCCGCTCTTCGACCGGTGCTACCTGCCCTCCCGCCCCTGCCTCGCCGGGAACCCCGTGTTCTTCGTCACCGATGACCGCGTCCTCTGCTGCGGCCTCGACGTCGTCCACTTCTTCACCCGCGAGTCGTCCTTCCAGCCGCTGGAGATCTCCTCCCCATTGGCGACGCCCTCGTCCGGCATGAGCACGCCTTACACGCGGCGCAGCCTCGACGCCGCCTGCGGCGGCCAGGCCCCACGCTGGATCGAGTTCTGGAGCGACGCCGCCTCCGACCGCCGTCGCCGCGACTCATCATCCTCTGAAGCCTCCACCGCATCCTCCTCCTCGTCAGGCTGTACCTCGCCACCTCGGAGGTCGACCCCACGCTGGGTCGACAACTACCTCGACAAGCTCGGATCGGTGCTCAAGGAAGGTGGCTGGAGGGACAGGGAGGTGGATGAGATGGTCGAGGTGGCCGCCTCCGGACTGTTTGACGGAGACGAGGCGCCGGCTGCCGACGCGGAGGCCGTGCTCGACGCGCTGCTGTTGAAAACGGACCGGTGCTCGGACTCGCTGCGGCGAGCCGGATGGAGCTCCGAGGACGTGTCGGACGCGCTCGGGCTGGATTTCCGGCGTGGAAAGGAGCCGCACCGGTCAGCCGTGCGGATACCGCCAGAGATTGCCGCCAAGGTCCAGCGCCTCGCGCAGGCGGTGGCGAGGTCGTGACCTCACCGGCGTCGAACGGATGTGTCGGCGCATGACGTTACTTACTTTCTTTTCATTTGTCTTTTTCATATAAGGGATTAAACAACACTTGTATGTTAAGTGAAAAAGTAAACTAGCCCATGTTCGTGTGCATGGATACACAGGTAAATTAAGCTATGTTCATGTGCACGATGTACCGTTAAATGCAAAAAAAAAGAAGAGAAAAACAATGTCCCAGAAATTAACACTGATCAGACACCTTCCTCCATGCATCCCTTCAGTCTCCATGGGTATCTTATTCTGTGTGCATGTGTTGGATACCGTTAGTGTTGTCGAATCTTTACCAGCCATGGTGGGTGGGTGCCGATGTATGCTGCTTCAAATAAACTGGGTTAGTATATCCACATTAACCAGATCCTGCCAAACTTCCATCCGTCCAAACGTAAGGGGTCATGCGAAAACCGGGTTACAACATTACTTATGCTTCACAACATTGGTAATCCAATCCATCGCGTTAGTCACTTCACCCCGTCGAATTAGTTGACTAAACTGCCAAGTGTTCGGGCTACGTTTCACAGAAAGGTAGCACGCATGTTTTCCTTCAGAATTCAGCATACTCGATCCAATCTGCATTCCAATCAACACAACATTCTCTGCTAGTATTCCCTTTTCTTCCTTTGTGAACCAAGTAAGAACATGCATTAGTTGTTTGTGGGTGCCAGTAACTAATCAACGATTCGTTTCTGACGCTAGCTTTTCTTAAGCGCGAGGAAAGGAACATCGGGTAAGATTAGAGAAGCAGTTAGCGATGCCAATATGCACGCATATGCAGTCCCCGGCCCCGTCCCTTTCCTTTCCTTGAGCCACGGTATAGTCACCCAAAAAGGAAGGCTTTGTCCCTTGTTTTCGCTGGTGGCAAGTTGCAGGCACACGCGCGGGTAGCCCGTGTGTGTGGGTGGCCACTGTACCTGTACGTGAACAAGGCTGGCGCCTTCGACGCTCTCATCACTTTGCTTGTGATCCACAGACAGCCTTGAGATGGATTGGTCACTCGAGTTCTGGAGGGTGCTGCTCTATTTAATTCACCGGCGTGATCGCCGCCGGGCACGGAGCAGACGTAAAAGTGGATCGCGTCGCGGTTGCCGCGCCCCACGCGTACCCGTGTGCGTGTGTGTGTGTGCGCACGACCTGCAAGTAGATGTGGTCCTGTGCTCTGGAAAAGGGTGACACCTTCAAGCTGATGTTATTGCCATTGGTTTCATAGAATCATATGCAAAAACTTATCTAGGGCAGGGAGGATCATCCTAGCAAAGTCTATTCTCACTGCTACAGTAACCTACCACATGACAGTCCTCAAGCTTCCAAAATGGGTATGCACCAAACTAGACAGAATCTCCCGTGGCTTCATCTGGAAGGGTGACAACAGTGAGCTGGCTAGGGGAGGGCACTCCTTAGTTAATTGGAAAACTGTCTGCCGCCCAAAGTCACTTGGAGGGCTAGGTCTTGCTGACCTTGATAGATTCGGCCGTGCCCTTAGACTCCGATGGCCATGGTTCCAATGGACACAGCCAAACAGACCCTGGGCCGGCTCGAGGCTCCCTTGCGATGACATTGATATGGCACTCTTCTGCGCCTCCACGAAAATCACGTTGGGCAACGGGGAAAGGCTACCTTCTGGCACGACAACTGGAACGGCAAAGGGGCCCTTCATCACCAATCGCCCGAGCTTTACAAAATCTCGACCCAAAAACAAATGACAATCAAGAAGGCTCTCTAAAATGAAAATTGGATACGATCGATTGCACGACTCAACAATCCTACCCAACTCATGGAGTACTTTCAACTCTGGAACCTGCTAAACTAGGCCTAGCTAACCCCTGATCGCTCAAATTCCATTGTTTGGCTCTGGACAAATAAAGGAACCTACTCTCAGCTTCGGCTTACTCCATACAGTTCTCAGGATCATGCCTAAGATTTTCAACTACAAAGATTTAGAAGGCACATGCTGAACCCAAGTGTTGGATTTTCTCTTGGTTGGTACTCCATGACAGAATCCTAATGGCTAACAGGTTGGCGACACGAGGATGGCCCCATGACCCCACTTGCCAACTATGTCTCCGCGCTCCCAAAACGGCCACTCATCCTTGCAAAGACCGCCCGTTCACCACCGCCGTCTAGAATCGTGTACAAGCAGCCTCAAACGACCCTTTTCCGGCTACAATCCCGCCTGCAGCATACCCCTCGGTGTCCGACTGGTGGGATGCCATCCTCGTCGGGGCAACAAAGGACCTCAAACCAAGCCGTAGTGGGAGGCTCCTCTATGCAATCTGGAACGTTTGGAAAGAACGCAACCGACGAATTCTTACCAGCCTGCGCCTCACCTTTATGGAGGTGGCAAATTTGGCTCTGCAAGACATCTCTCAGAGGGTGATGTCTTTCTCGACACAGAGCAGGAGCACACAGTTAATACCCGAGTAGCGTTTTTTTTTGGATGGTTTTTGGGGATTTTGGACATGATCCCCTTAAAAAAAAATATCACTTTGTATATAATTTTTTTATCATCTAAATGAAGAGGCAAAACTCCTGCTGTTTTCTAAAAAAAAATCATATACAGTCTTTACCAACAGTAACTGACATTTGTGCTCTCGAACACTTCCGCTGACCGTTTTTGATAAGATTTTAGTGTACAATTTGCCGGGCCTAGCTGATAAAGCATACTACTCCGCTTTCAGTCTCGTAGTAATTGTGACGTTGTCGTCCTGTCTATCCATTCTTCGCTTTCATAGCTCCATCTTACCCGCTGGCCGCTTGCAACCGCATCCAGATGTTCATGAAACTGATGGAAAGTTAGTTAAAATGCACGCGCGTTCTTTTTAGAAGAACGATCCCACGTTCCAACGGGCTGAATCCATTCATGGCTGTCCTCCTCCAAGGTGGTATCTGAGTATGCAAGCATAAAAGGTCGAATAGTAGTTCTGATCTCATTTGCACAGAACCCTGCGACGAAATTTCATCGCAGTTGATACGATCTTAGAAATGGGCTTAATAGATAAAGCTCGTGTGCCTTTCTGCAGACAAAATCAGAACTTATTACTCTGTCACAATGGACAGTGGACACTGTGCTTGTCTGTATGCTCTTGGCGTCGCCGCAAAGAAAAGAAAAACGTACCTACAAACTCTAGCAGCAACCACTGCATGCTGTAACGAACGCGGATTAGGCATTAATCAAAACGGGCCACGAATACCAAGTTTAGCAACCGACAAACCTTGTAACTTCTTATCCCAAAATCCATCAGAAATCACATTCTTTTGTGGTCCTTCACTCCTTGCACTATTATCGCCTTCAGTCTTGGATAAATTCTACTTGAGAACAGTTCATGCTTGGTGTTTCCAACACCCGGGACATTACAAGACGAGGGCTCAGACAGTTTAATTTGGTCGCGAAGTACTGTACGCTGCGGCTTGGCTCGTTTTGCTTGACAAGGGAGCACACGCCGAAAAGTGTCGTTCGTTCCACTGGAAAGTGTAGCAAACTATATACTCAGTGTTGTACGTACAAATCATGTTGTGTATCCCTGGACCACAGTCACCAGCTGTTGCATGTGTCAAACACACCAACTCAAGCGCTGCATTAACCGGTGCCTTCGTATTAAAAGTATCCGAGGTGCATGCGACGTAGCACGTACAGCCGTGAGCTCGTGCACGCACGGGCTCTCCTTGTCAAGTATGCTCTGCTCCATCCCCAGGGGTCACTCGATGTGAAATAATTAACTGCAGAAACGGGCGATATCCCTGGACCACAGTACCATGCACTTATTTATGCGATTATGGTACTACAGTGTCCATTTATTCATCTAATTAATCCCGATCTGATCTTTAATAGTCCCCAGACGCCAGGCCTAATCTTTTACGGAGCGTGCTTGAAGCATCGACCGGACAATAGTACAGTGCCAGGTCAGCCGTGCTGGCCAATATTCTTTCCGGCCAGGCAAGGCAAGGTTACTCGTACTTAATACTCCCTCCGTCCTGCAGTTGATTGGTTAAGATAAATTTTAATCATTCATTACTCTATTAATATGTGGATTATATAATAAGAACTCACAATCATAAATAGGAGTAGTACTTTAAATACGAATCTAATGTTATTAATTTTATATCACATAAACCACATGCTAATAAAATAACAGTTAGTTAAAGTTTTATTTTAATCAATCGTAGAACCGAAGGAGCAATTAGTTAATTTCCTAACGAACGAGCGTGATTTATGTGTGCTAGTAGCACGGAGCGTATAATGTCGAATCACGAGCACGTACGTCTCGGTGCTGTAAAGCGTGTGCTACCACCATGGAGCGTTCGGAGCTGGGATCCTTGGCTCTCGACTGCAGCAAGCAGCAAAGCGCCCGATCGATCCGATCTTGATGACGACGCTCCGGTACGGCTGTGAAGTACACGTACGCTCGATCGAGGCTGGCAATGCACGGTCGTGGTCTCCGACCGTGGGGGAGACACCGGACGCCCAAGCGGGAGTAGTTTACAGGCGTTGGCGCGAGGCGAGACATCCGATCTCGGCGCGGCGGCGTGTGCTGATACATACGGGCGCCGCGGGGCTCCACGACACGGCACGCCAGGCCACGGCTGCACTGTAACCGCTGCGCGGCAACGCACACCCTCGCGTCCTGCAGTGGCCAATAATGAAGGGAACGTACGTCGTGGCTGCAGATGCGAGTGGTGCACCCCGGTGAAGCAAAGGAGCATCACAGCGCAGGGACGTGAGGAGAGGACAGCGGCAGCAGCTGCAGGTGTGATTTGATTCTGTCACAGCGCTGCTTTGTATGGGCTTTTGGGGGCGGATCCACCTGGATTCTGTCGGGGCCTCCGTGCCAAAGGCTGCCGTGCAAGGGAGGCTTGCCGATGCCGGTTTCCTCAGAAATTTCGTTGCGATCAGAGCGTTTTATTAGATCAGCATACAGGTCACACAATCATTTGCCAGACGCAGACCCCACACAAAAGTTCAAGCGATGCCCAACCAAAATACCACGTAGGCATGAGCAATTGAGTAGCCGAACGTGCGAAATGGGAGAGAAGATCCATTTGCTAAACATCTGAGGGACTCGTTTGTAATGCGCAGGGCCGTACCAAATGTATCTTAACAGGGCTTCCCGTCCCAAAAGCTAAATTATGATGTGAGACGCTCCCCAAATCTTATAGTATTAGGTCTCTTGCCCTTTCACAGTCAATATTGAACTATTCCGACAACTACAGTGCTAGAATCTTTTGCCTCAAAAAAGAAGAAGAAGAAGAAGAAGAAGAAGAAGAAGAAGAAGAGAAGAATCTGCTGTGCTCGACTACCGTGGGATTCGATGGAAAACATCGCTTGGATCGGTCGATTTGTTTTTCTCATTGCAAATGGCAACTGCATTTGTTTAGAACACACCACGAATCTCTTGAAGTAGGTAAACTAGCTAGGTACAGTACACTACGCAGTTCTCTATAGGTCCGGTTTCGTTGACTCCCTCTCGTTTCTTCATGTCGACACCAGCTGTGTCTCCCCCCGCTTTCTTGCTCGAATCCGAGGTAGATACTGTTGTTTCACCAATCCTGGCACCCGTACTAGCACGCATCATACATGCATGCCAAATTTAGTCACTGTTAAATTTTTTGAAGAACCTGCCCAACCGCTGTTAGATAATTAACGAAAGAATCTTCTCCTGTCGCTGTTCTGCATGCGTTATGTTGTCGTTCCGGTCGGCCGAGATGCTGCATCCTTGATCCAAATCTTGCATGTGCACCCGGCCATGAAGTTACCTCTTTACTCTTACGTGATCGTTTTGCACGTCTGGGCCTCACGCCACAATGATCCCACTATGTTCAGTTCAAAATTCATATACGGAACTTAGTTTATACTTATACCAGGTCTGCGTGCTCTGATCTTTTCTTCCTTCTGGAGCGTCCGTTTGGCACTAACGCCCGAGCAATTTATCAGTGGATCTTGCTGCATGGGGAGTCACATGCTCAGAATCTTCACCGCAGTGGCGGTGCGGTCGATGCAGCGGCGGTACAGGCGGCCACCGCCCGGCATGAGGCGCACGTCCTACGTGCAGCGTGGACACCAGCGGTCGGTCACACCATTGTTGACCTCCTCCTCCTCCTCCTCCTCCTCCTCCTCCTCCTGATCCGCTGTAGCATGCATGCATGCACTAGCACTGCCTCTGCGCCTCATGCCGCGCCTGTCGGCGAGATGGCGAAGCATATACGTGCCATTCGTGGACCACGTACGAAGCCCATTGCGCCGTACAACGAACAGCCACGACGTGAACTGCGCTGCGCCTTCGTGGCCGCACCAGTGCACAACCGCGACGCGGGCTCGACCGTGCCACCGCACCTCACCGTTCTTCACGTGCTTCTCATACCTACGCCCGCCGCATGAAGCCACCGGCCGTGAACGTAACCGGTGAGAGCTCCGTCGCGAAAGGCCTCGCCAGTGAACAAACATCCTAGCAAGATACGTATCCACGCTACAGAGCACAATTACCAGGGCTCCGTACAGAACGAACCGAACGAAGCGTCATGTCCCGGTTTACTCCATCCATCAGTTAGTCAAGTCGAACATTGTTTCGCATGACCTAGCAGCTGCATGCATGGGGTACGAAATGTTCAGTTTAGGCGACGATCCAATGAAAATCTTGTGAAGATCTTGCACTGTATTTATGCTGAAGTACTGTAGCTGGCTGCATACCTAGGCTATTTTCCCTTCTCAGAGGTTAGCAAGCCAGCTATGCCTTGTTTCTCATCTTGCAAGTGGGCCGGGCCGGGCCGGGCTGGCCATATTACATACTCTCGGCCCGCTGAGGATAAATTTGGGTCCATGGGGTCGCTTGCCTTTAGCCCATACGTGTTAACCAGTGGGCCGTTCATGCGTTCAGTCCATCTCAGCCAACAGAAGAGGCATAGACGTATCCTCAAAAGAAAGAAAGATGAGGCCATGACGTGTGTCCCGGTGTTGCTACGAAAAAAAGACGTGTCTCCCGGTACCACAGGCCAATGAGGACATCCGATGGCACTTTTCAATCTGCAAAAGCTTCGCATTTCTTATTTTGTTTTGAGAGGACATGTCTGAATTACACCCTCATCCAGTTCACTGCATATATCATACGACACCAGATTATGAGAACAGATTTAAGCAACGGACTTTAAAATTAACGAGTCTGCTTATCCTGTTACACACAAGCAGCGATCCATACTGCAAGTCTGCAAGTACAACCATCAGATACAAACTTAGCTTAGCTAGACATTAAGCAGGGTGCACCAGGATGTTTCTTGGATCCATTTAATTTACTTACATACATCTCTGAAACTCATTCATGCTCACGAGTCTCTAGGGTGCAAAACTAGAAGCAGCTAGGCCTCCATGATGCAAACCCAGACGTAGAACTCTACACAAATTCTGAAGGATTGCCAAATTACAGCAGTTCTTACGGCTTCCCTCCCTACAACATACTAGACTACATGTCAGTCTCTGAAGCTGATACGGAAGCAGCAGGAGAAGGAAACTAGCAGATCAACCAAGCGCAAGTCTGTTCATCATCTGTTTACGATAGTGAAAATTATATGTACAAGCGCCACGTGTGGCATGTCGTTGACTATTTTGATCATCACCAAGGACCCGTCAATGTTCTTCGCAAACATTGTCTCTTCTTCCGTCCGAATGGATCCTTAACCATTTTGGGGACCTGTTAGCAGCGAAACAAATTTCCAGTCACTGCCTATATAACTGGTTATGATTAGCATATGTGCTGATTCATCAGAAAAAAGCAGCATATTTATTGATACCAGTTGAGTGAAACAATTTCTCATGGAAAAAGATCAATATGTTCTAACTTAATTCATTTCGCATTAAATTTGAGTATGTGAACTTTGTCATGGAGTGGCATATGAAGGGACACATAGCATTTTCAAATCAATCCAGATAAATTAAATCACATTAGATTTTTTGTTTCAGATAATTTGTCGAAGTTTGAGACTCCAAATTATAATCGTCTTTCTAATACAAAACTATGTTGATACATTTTGTTTTTACTTCGATAGTTTGATAATATGGAACTTCCATCACGCAACTTAATTACCAAAATCAACTCCTTTTGTCATTTGCATGTAAGACTACTATTAGTGGACTGCACCTTGCATCATTTCCGCAGACTGCATGCATGATCAACTTACTCCTAAAACATTTTTAAAGCTGTAGCGAACATGTTGACACATAAAAGAGTTTGTACTTGACGTTATGAAAGCATGTTTACCACTCCAGCCTCTAACTCAGTCATCCTATAGGAAATGAAATGTACCAAATAATAGACTAAATTATAGAAATGTTTTAGCAAACTGGAGAGAATATCACAATTATATATAAATAAAAATAGAAAAGTTTTGTATTGACAAATGACAGAAGCAATTACCTCGTTTTTCTGCATTTCCATAATCTCTGCCTGCACGATGATGGAAAAAAGATCAGTACTCTCAATAGAGTAGCTCAGACTGTTATTCTGAGTATGGTATTGTAGTGCTGTTCTATTTACTGAGATGTTTGCTAGTCATCAATAGTGTCTAACATATGCACAGGATCATTACAAGTTACAACGATAGGAATTGCGAGCTGGTTATCCAGCCTGTTGATATTCTGACAAATATACGAAACATTCATAAAAAAGTAATGGCCCATTATGTGCTATTAGATGCTACACTCAAGATATACCCAAAAATATATGGGGTGAAACTAAATGCAACACTTCTGAACACCAGACTCTAGCCACCACCCTTAAAATAAATAGGGGATGAAAACTACTGCTACAATGAACTGTTGTGAAGAAATATCAAAAGGTTGATGCAAAAGAGAGACATGAATATTTCACACTCCCGTTTACAGATTGGAAAATAGATGCATTATACTTTTTTACTGAGAAATACAGGTTGTACTAAGGTACAAGAACATGTCATAGTCAATGCTTCACTGCAACTCTGATGCCATCAACATGGATAAAATAAGCAAAGCAGCTAACAGTGGGTCTACAAGCTGGAACTATCCACTTCAGAATGTCTGCTATGAATCCTCCTTTAAACAGAATGCACTGAAGTAGCACATTTAACATGTCCAATAGCAGGGTTTGTAGAAAGCTACCTGTTTCCTCTCTAGTTCCTGGTTCATCTCCTTGAGCTTCTGAACTTCAGCTTCCAACTCCATCGTATAAGCCTATGTAGATATGGAAATTGTTACCAAAATAGGAAACTTGAGGAAATTGTCTGCTTAAAAGAAACACAGGTAACAGGACAAGTCAAGACTGGACTGAGCAATAGCTCAGGTTACAAATTGAGATATCCGAAATGATATTTCCTATGATGATACTTTCAGCTCGATTATTTGCAGCATGGCTACAACAAATGGCTTCAGTTGAAAGCAAAACATGCATGGATTGAACAGGAGATGTTAAGACCTGCTTGCGTGCACGGGACCTCGCGGCGGACTCCCTGTTCTTGATCATCCTCCTTTGTCTCCTCTCCACCACCTTCTCCACGCCGCTGCCATTCCTTCTCCCCCTCACAATCCCCTCAAACGAATACGGCATTGGCTCCGACGGCGATGAAAGATCCTCGCTCCCCTTGCTGCCAGAATCAAGCTGGTTCACCGCTGTTTGCACAGCCACAGCGCTGCCTCCCATACCCACTGCTCTCGGCATGAGCCCATTGCCCAAGGCCAGATCCCCCATGCCGACAGGCGGAAACCCCAGCGCCGCCGCACCGGCATCATTGGCGCTCGGAAAGTTCCCGTAGAAGGCAGCGCTTTTAGGGGCAACAGGGACCGGCCGCGGCTGCATGGTTGGGGGCGGCGGAGCGTTGGGGATCTCGCGGACCACGCCGGCTTTGACCAAGAACTCCTCTAGGGTCATCTCCCCGAGCGTCGACGCCTGCCGCTGCGGCTGCGGCTCGCCACCATCCGGCGGCGGCTCGTCGCGCACGAGGTTGCGCCACACCTCATCGACCGTCTTGGCGCTGAGCGTGCGGGGCAGGGTGAGCGAGCCCTGGCGCTGCAGCGACGTCGGCGGCGCGCCCGCCCCCGCGCCCACGTTGGAGGCGGATGCCATGGCCTGGCTCTCCTCGGCGGTCCAGATGCTCCGGAGCAGCTCGTCCATGTTCATGGAGCCGAAATCCTTCCCGAGGCCACCGCCGCCGCCTCCTCCTCCCCCGCCGCCGAGCGCGTTCTGGAACTCCTCGAACGTCAGCGAGTAGACAGACCCCTGCCTAGCCAGCGGCGCCCCCTCCGCGGCCGCAGCCGCAGGCCTTAGCTCCGAGGACGACCTCCCGGCGCTCCTGAACTCCATGACCCCCTCCCTCCCACCCCACCTATCCTCCGTCAGCATCAAACAAAACACGGACACCAGGAGATAAATCCCAAGCAAAGAACCCTCAAATCGCTGCGAGACACATGGGTGTTCTCGCAAAGGCTAGAGGAGAGGAGAGTGGTGGTGGGTGAGAGGCGAGGCGAGTGGCGAGTGAGGAATTGGCGACGACGACGAGACAGACGAGGTTGGTGTGGTGCGGTGGATGTGATTTTTGCTGAGAGGTGACGCAACTACGGAGAGGCGGGGCGCAGAGGATCCTGGTGGTGAGGTGGGGCAGTGGAGCGGGAGTGCGCCGCTCCGCTCCGGCCCGGTGGTTAATACGTGGCGGGCGACGGAGGCGTAGACTGCAGCGACGGCGACGGGGGGAGCCAACCGGCGTGCAACGCGTGGTGGCGCTGGCTCCGTTAGTTGCTTCGATGGCGGCTTCCGGACAAAAAATATCCCCCAGAGGCCAGGGCGGCTCGTCAGTCGTGGGCCCCCCTGCTCTCGCTGTTGGGGGCCCGCGTCGGAGCAAGCTGCTTGGTGTCTCCCTCTCTTCCTCCTGGGCCGACCTGCCCGGTAGCCTCCAGCAAAAAATGATGAGCCATGTCACCAATCTCCCATTGAAAACTAATCAAAACTATACAAAGTTTCGCCCAACGTAGTTTAGTCTCTCTAATTGATAACCAAAGTTTCATTTCCACCAACCATTGGCCCCCTGGGTTATCTATGCATATTTTCCACCATGATTTTTAGGATTTAAGCCCCTAGGCTGTGCTGTTTGTAAGCTTCAGTACGACTGCAATAACCACTCGTTACCTTCGTCTTAATAAAAACTATCTGAAGCTTCAACAGTGAGGCGGCGTGAAAACATGTTATTGCGCTGAAGGGATGACGCAGGGTGTGCTTGTGTCACTATGGTTTAATATATACCTTCTCCATTGGGCCCTATGTTAAACCAAATCATAAAACGTCCAGCCCATGTCCATGCGCTTTCCCGATCAAACATCATCTCAAAACCACACCCAGCCACACTAATACGCTCGATCTATGCACGTGGGATGAATTGTCCCATTCGAGCATGACAACAACCTTCCTCAAATCATGTAAAACACAATCTGCTTCCAATCTTGCACCGTTGCTGACTTGCAGTTGCAGGACCATCGCCCCGTAGATTCTAGCACAAAAGCCAAAATTTGATAGTATAAGCCATGGCCACCCACTAGCTCTAGGTGCTAAATTACACGGTACAAATGTAAGCAGAAACCATCGTGTCCCAGGATTTTCTAGCATAATTTAATTTAATTTAAAGAATAATATTTCCATACATTTCAACACTTTGTTTGATCCGTTTACGCGCCCGCTTTGATGTACGTGTCGTCCTTCATGCGATATGGTAGACCATTATAGATAGTGTTTTTCTCTTGTCTTCATTTTTTCTTCTTTTAATATTAGCTTGATGATCAGAGAACTCGATGATTATATGTGTGTACAATCTAGTAAATGCACTTCCCGATTATGCTTAGTTACTCTCTCTCACATTCCTTGATAAAAGAGATTAATTAGAAGTAACTCTATCTTTCTTCAACTCTAATATAAGACCATATATATAAAATGCATACTCATGCTTACGTGTGATTGCATAATCATAACTCAAGCCAGCTCCAGTGTTGCTTATATACTAGAAAGAGCATCAGCCGAACCAACGGAATAGTGGCATGTTTGCATGACTAACTGATGGATATAATGGCAGTTGCATTGCTCCAAAACGCATGTCCACTAACCTGCACTTTTAATGGCATTATGGCTGTAGCTTTGATGACATTATGTGCATGAAACGTTACCAAGTTAGTGCAGCTGTACAATAATTTTAACCTTCATGCACGCAGACATCCGGCAACACTTTTCCCGCATGCATGTGCATGCTTAACCGGCATCACTCAACTCTTTTATTCATACAACACACAATACAAATACTTAATCATTATAGTTAGTTAGCACACAATATTTTATGGAGAAGAGAGGGAATTTAAACCCTATGATTCTTATCTTTAATTCTAGCAACCGTCACACTAAGAACGTTCATATGAGTATCATTCCGCTTAAATTACGTGCCACATGTTCAATTATAAAATAATTTTACAACAAAGGGCTCGTCGGATGAGTTTGTCTCTTCCCTTTGACGCTTAGCACTCCATTATTTACTCCAATATCATTTTCTCTGTTTCTATTTCAGTTGCACTCACCTCCTGTCTCACTCACGTATGGGTCTAGTTAGTTATGGAACTGGAGTTGGCCACAGATCTCGTAATCTCTCGCTAGCTAGGTACTTTCTCCGTCTCATTTGTTTATATTTGGTATTAGGATAAACTATTTTCGGGTTTCTTTGATCTTAGAATTTTCATAGAAATTTTAAAGGATTCCAGATTTTAGGATTTTTTTCTTATAAGAGCCTTTGGATCATAGGAATGATGTGTCAAATTCCTATGGAATACATTTCTATGCTCCTAATTCCATAGGTAAACCAATATGAGCTTAAGCCTCATTTTATTTTTTCTTTGAGAAGTCAAATACATCTTGTCTCTATCTCTCTCTATTCTCTTTCTTCATTCCTCTAGAATTTATGTGTTTATTTCCTGTGAACCATCCAAAGGCATCACTTAAAAATTCCTATATTTTGAAATTTTGTAGGAAGCCATCGTACGTGACATCATATTTCTGTGTTTTTCCTATTCTTACGTTTTCTAATTCGTAGGATCTAAAGACGCTCTCAAAATATTTGCCCATTGAGGATATCAAGAGTATAGTTATTGTAAGATTTTCATTTTATACCTATATTTTAATGCTTTGAGAATGATTAATTGGTTGTAGTATTGGTTTAGTTGGGATATGTATGGTCACTTTTTTTAAAAAAAATATAGTGTTAGCTTGATCTGTGTGTATAGTGTACTGACGGAGAGAGTTCCTCCTAATCCTCAAACATTGAACAAGCCTCTTTAGTTGTGTTTACTTAAAAGCCTTAGTTTCAAGAAATAACATAGTAATTAGTGCAAAAAAGATCCACTCGGGGTGCTTAGGATAATTTGATTTGAATGCCATAATCAGCCGCGAGAGTGAAGAAAAAGAAAACAAGATTCATAACGCACACCAACATCACCCGTCCTCCACGTGGAGGGACACGCAGGGCAACGAATTGGTTATGTCAAAGGATCTTATCCGTGCCGGCAAAAGGGCCCTCAAGATATTGTAAAGCATGGCATCCAAACATGTGAAAAGAGTGTTCAAGTGCAGCGTTACATTCAGAATGATTCACTACGCCAAACACCCAGATAAAAGGAAAAGAGAAAAGTGATAACACTGAGAAATGTATGTTCAGCGGAACAAAATTTAGTTTATTCTTATTGAAGGATGGAGCTAGCGTATTCTTGAAATCTGAACAAAGGCTATTTTACATAACGAAATTAACGTAACTTTTCCGTGAAGCTTCGACGGCGACGCAGCGTGGTGTCGCCGTCAAGCCAGGCAGCTGACGGTTCCTCCGCCCATAGATGAAGGCACAAAGCAAGGAGCCAGGCAGCCAGGGACCTCTAAAAGGCGTACACATCACGCGAAATCATGCGTGCAAGTTTCTGGAACTTTCTAATGTTAAAAATAATCCCATGTGACCGATGTGGAAGACGTTTATTTTGAAAATTCTAAAACATTATATGGTATTGTCCTATAAAAGAGATCCATATCACTCATTAAAATATGAGAAATATGACATGACGGGTTTGAACTAAACACACACGCACGCGTATTCACGTATTTTCACGTGAGTATCCACGTGACTTATGAAGTGTGACTTTATCGCATATATCTACTTATTTATTTTGGTAAATTTTGCTGTTATCTCCTTCTAAGCCGACATTTTGAGTTGGCTTAATTCAGTGTTAATTTCATCTGTTACTAATCAACACTGAAGGGAATTAAATGATGCGGTTACTAGTAATTAATGATTGTTTATTAGAGCCGTTACTAATGTGAGGCATATGGAGATATCAACATTACCTGACCCTCAAATTTTACCATCTCTCCTGTTCCATACCCTCTTTGACTCTAAAACTTGTGCTAGAGTGTTGTGTCACTTGATTCTCGTCGACATTTCTTCTCGGCGTGCATCGAGGAGCGTGATGGTATCTACGAACTCTTTGCCACCTTGAGATCTGCACGATACGACAATAATGATTCTACGTAGCGTGCAACTATGCGACTGCTCTTCAATGCATATTGTACCGCGCTTCACTTCATGGACGTGCTGCATCAAACCTGCATTGCTTCCAATCGTGGAATTGTTGCTTTGTTGATCTTATTTGTACTAGCTACCATGTGAATTGTACTGCATTTCTCAGAATGTTTTACTTGTTGCTAGAAAAGATATTTTCATCGTATGGTTCCTTTAATTCTTGAAATTAAAATATTATCTATATTTTCCGACAGTTAAAAACAGTATTTCAGATATAGTGAAAAACATGTCCTACTACCATATAAAATTTTAAGACTAAACCCAATTTCTTTTGCCAGATACCAGATCAATACTTATTACATAGTGCGAAGTTACAATTCACGTAGATCTCGTTATCTCAAAAACAATTCACTTAGATCTGTTTTTGTGCACCTCGCAATTAAGATTGAGTTTACTGTTGAAATTTTACAGAAATATAAACACTTATTTCACTATATCTGATACTATCTAAGAAAGAATTTACTCGTGTGATTTCCATCCTTTAACTTGCTGGCTACGTCAGTTACTGACAGTTAATTTATTTTATTTGCGATGTAAAAGAACGGAAATGGTGTGATATGATATGATAACCTGTCGGTATTCTCGTTTCGTTTGTATGTGAATTATATTGTTTCAATTTAGGGCACTACACCTTTCGACTAGGGTTGAGGGACACCAGACAGCTCACAAAAGAACCTCAACTGTCGGACACTTTTTATCTGAACGTTGTCTTCTTATCTCAAGGTTGGAAAGCTGCAAACATGACAAAAGTCCACCTTATCTAGTTTACTTCTTTTTCCTGAGGAAGCATCTTTTTAGGGCCAATCTGAGCGGTCGTACAACACTGACGGAGGCCTAGGTCTCACTTGGCACGCGCACAAGAACCATTGAGTGCACGCACGAAAACACGTTCGGATGTCACCATGTCAAATCATTTCTAGTTAACTGTTAACCGGAGCCTGACGCCACGAAGGAGATGTGGCATACGCAGACTAAACAGAAGTGCATGTCTAGTGCAGTTTTTCCTCCTCTCTTTTTATGTGTGTTTTAGCAAATTCTACTATATGTTGTATTGCCAGTCCCGTGATTTTCCTTCTGATACACGTCTAACCAATCAATTTTACATTAAAAGATACTCCAATGTTTCCAGGCCACAACAACATATCTCTTTGGAAAAAAACTGAACCAGCTGCAGTACTATTGCTGAAAGCAAAATAGTATATCCATCCACTGACCAGTCTTCACCCGACTAAGCTACGTTCAGTAACTCTACTGCACGCAACAATTCATACAAGATAAGAGGATAGGCGATGTTTGTGTGTGTGGGGGGGGAGAGTGGGCGACCGTGGACCGCGACTCACCCTCGCCCCGATCGCCAACGGGCACCGGCGAGGGGACAACGCTCATCCGGTGGTTCTCGACGTCACAGGAGAAGAGGTACATGCTAGGCTCAACGAAGCGCATGCGTTACGAGAAGACCTGCTCGCGGCCGGGAACCTGGTTTCTGAGGTAAATGCACTTGATTTCTCGCTTGTTGGTTCTGCCTCGCCGCCGGCAGGTATTTTTGGACTGGCGACAATGACACCTCGGATTCTGAATCTGATGAGGTTCCTGAGTCGTCGCACGCATTCGAGACGTGGACGCAGCTAGCTGGGGACGCGCTGGTACGTCTGGAGGTAGCAGAAGGCTGGACCGTCGTCGGACCGGCCAGAAAGTCGCGTGATCGAAGGAGGCCGGCGGCATGTCTTCCATGGCCGGGACCTCTGCCTCCTCCGCGGCGGACGCCGGCGATGAGTTTTGGCGACGTGCTCGCTGGAGCTGTCCGGGATCCGAGATTGCCGCGGATTCAAGTTTCAAACCGTCCGATCGCTACGAGACCCGTTGCAGGTCCGGTTACATGGCATGGGAAGCCCGCTTCCCCACCTGGGTAGGATTCGAGGCCCAGAAGCCTGGCTTGGCCTCGAACACTAGAGCTCGCTTTCGCCGTCCCTATGCTGACGCGCTGCTTGCATCGATGGACGCCGGCAGCTCGCGTTGGGGGGAGGGGGACGAGGCGAACGTGGGGAAGGGTCCCGCTCGGGGTACAGTGGAGGCGACGATCGGCGGGGTTACGCTGGCGCTGGTTCAGCCCATGGCCATGGCGGCATGCACGGCAGTGCGCAGGGAGGCGCCGCGGCTAGTGCATATGGTGGGCAAGGCGGTGCGCTTGCCGGGGGGACTATTCATGTGGCCAACTGGCGGTGCTCGTGGTGGGCACCCGCACGGTGATGGTGGACGTGGTGGCGCACCAATCGCAGGAGGCGCACACGACGGGTACCAGGATGGTGTGCGACCGGCCGCGCAGGGGTTTGCGTTCGGCGCGATTCACGGCGCTGCGTCTAGGGCGGGCGACGGAGGCGGGCAAGGTGCGCGGCTGGCGGCAAATATGCATGCTACCGACAACAGGACGATGTGGGTGCCACGGCGGAAGCACGGCTGCGGGCGGCAGGCAGCAGGACAACAAGCTCGGCAGGATTTTCCGGCCCAAGGCATGGCCGCGGCTGACCGTGACACGCGCGCCCCTGTGCCCGCACCGGTTGAACAGCCGGGCGCTGCTGCTGTGGCAGCATCGGGCCTGGCGGCGAAGCGTCGCGGCAGATCGGAAAGAGCCAAAAAGTGTTTTCGTTGTAAGGAGAAAGGAGACAAGGTGGTTGACTGCCCCCATCAAGGTACCTTGTGATATTTGTGATGCTGAAACGCATCTCGCTCCTCAATGCTATAGGGTCGATCATGGGAATTACGACAGTAGTGGATATGGTGTCTACGCGGCGCCAGGGTATTGTGCACATCCAGGTTGCGGTGGTTAATGTGGATTTAATTCCGACTACTATTGAGATCATTGTGGAGCGGAAGCTAGATGATCTCCATTTTCATAAAGACCTCACTGCGATTGTTGAGGCCGTGGACCTGGATACGGACGAGGACAACCTCCTGGATGAAGATGATGTGGAATGTATGGACCATCATGGTGATGCCAACATGCAGGATAGGGACCCTAAACGTTATAAAAACACGGGTAACCCGGTAGAGGGGCGGACGTGCACGACGTTTAGACTGGGAATTAGCATGGGCAAGCCGGCAAGGAGGGGAGGGGGGCACAACGCAAGACAACTTGGCAGCTGTGTCTGTCAGGGTGAGCATCCAGGGATCGGCGACCCGCTGCTCTGATGTGCTTTTGAGCAACTATCAGGGTTAAAAGATAAATTTTCACAAGAGTATAATTTTTTACTTTGGTGAGGCCAAAGAGTTTGAGACCCAGTACGCACAACTTTTTAGGTGTGAACGTGGTACTTTTCCTTTTCGTATCTTGACATGCCAATGCATTATTAAAAGTTACAGAACATTGATTGGAAGGTTATCGAGGATCGATTCGAAAAGCAACTTAGCAGCCAAAAGGGCAAAAATCTGTCAGTGGGGGATTGACTGGTGCTTATTTAATTCTATTTTCTCCAGCTTGCCAATGTTCATGTTGTCATTCTTTGATGTGCCTAAAGGGTACGCAAGATAATAATAAATGCTTACTTAGTAAGTGACTTTAAATTGTTGAATGAGGACGGGGCTTGACAACGTCTCATTAGAAATAAATATCTCTAGAATAGAACCTTATCCCAAGCGGAAGGTTGATATGGCGATTTGCATTTTTGGTCGGGTCTTATCAAGGTCAAATATTTATTCTTTCATCTAGTGAGGTTTGACTTACAGGATGGTACCCAAACTTATTTCTAAGAGGACATTTGGATTGGTAATGAACCACTGCAGATAATGTATCCCATCTTATACAACATTGTTAGGAAGAAACACGCCATAGTGGCGCAGGTGTTTGATACTATTCCTCTCAATGTCAACTTTTGGCGTGCCATAATAGGAGCTCAATTGGTGGCTTGGAACGATCTTCTGGTTAGAATTTATGATGTTTCTTTGAATCAACAAATGAAAGCAAACAATTCTCTGTTAGCTCCATATTAGCTGCATGTACCAAGCCCTTATGCACACTAATACGCCTTTTCGGGATAAGTTTATTTGGAAACTCATAATACTGTTAAGAAAATACGATTTTCTTGTGGTACCTGAGAAGGGGCATTACTCTAACAAAAAATAATATGCTACATACTATTACTGTGACAATGATGTGGCGGTTTAACATTTATTCTTTGATTGTCATATTGCCCGCTTCATTTGGTGTGTGGTACACGGCTCCTTCGCCTTAGCACCTCCTACTAGTGTGTCTCATATATTGGAACAGTGGTCTATCGGTGTAGAAAGGGTTGTACATATGCAAATCGTTGCTGGGGCGGTGCCTGTTTGTTGGGCAATTTGGTTATGGCACAACGATGTCATTTTTGATAGAAAAATTATTTATCATCTAAATCAGATGGTTTTCATGTGTGAAAGTTTGCTACGGTCTTGAACGCTATTGCAAAGACCGCACTGCAAGACATGATGAAGGGGGCCAAGCAGCTGGAGGCAGTCGTGTTGGAGCTATTCTTGTCTAGCAACTAGTGATAGACGATGGTGGTCCATTCACACATTGAACTATTTTGATTTCTCTTCATTGTTACGTTTACCTGTACGTCGTTGTGCGGCGATGGTTTAGACTAGAATGCAGGCCCCGGTGTGCCTTCTTTTCTATTTTTGAGACCTTGTTATAACCAACTATTTGTAGACTGTATGTATCCACTAAATGTAGAGACCGGGAGATTAATAAAGTTTTTGGTTTTAAGATGAAAGAAAAGCATATGTCACGAGCGATCATCACATACATACACCTGAAGCACTACACCAAACAAAAACAACAAAGCTGCATAGAGTCCCTTTCCACAGCCAAGCATGGTCTTTCAAGGCATGAAACACAATCAGGCAATGCTTTCTCCTGATACTCCTTGTCCTCTTGAACTGGATTTTGCAGTACGTGCGACGCGTATCAGTTTTGATAACATCAGTCTCTACGCACCTAGAAGTCTGCCAATGGCTGATGATAAAGGAGGCCTTTATCAATTACCATTATGCTGACTGCTAAGGTATCAATCAGGCACATGGGATGATTCAGAAGCATTGCTCCTTTCCTTGGTGGCTCTATTTTGTTTTGTCCCCTTGGCAGAATCCAAACTAACACAAAGCAACACTGTGCAAATCCATATCGTGACAGCGCATGGGGACAAGCTGCAGCAGCATATTCTGAAAACTGGAGGGGCTAAGTTCCATGTGAAGGATTGTATGTATTCTGCACTGGCAAGTCTCTGAACTTCACTCAAACCCTCGAAGCTGAAAACTACAATAATTACCCTGATCCCTGAAAATAAACAGGTTTCATTTCAAGAGCTAAAGCATGGAACTCGTGGCACTTAAAAGTTTTTGTCTAGTTCTCTAGTCCATATGGAAGTTAAAAGGGACGAAAATTCAGAGGTAAAACAAGTGAAATTGATAAGTACCACCAGATTATCAAAAATATAGGAGTGAGAGATGCCAATATCTGAGGCAATCATATTAATGTCAATTTCCCTCGAAAGCATCCGGAGATAAGAAGTAGCATATAGTTCATGTAAGAATGATACCATAGGTTCCTATTAAAAAGTCTGAAATGTCATAAGACTAATGATTGCTTATTTATGGGAATGATATAGATCTGAGGCAATTTGCAAGCTTAACGATAATATTGAGATGTACAGGTCAAATTTTTACCTCAACTTGAGGTGATTGGGCTACTTGCATCACATAATTTCTGAATAATTATATCCTTACAGGACCTATACAATCTGAAGAAGTGGCTAACCCATGGAACATGTCACAGAAAGTTCCATAATTCTGTAAAAATGGACGGCTTATATGTGACTATAAGAACTAGCGATAAACTAAATTAGGCGAGATAATATTGAACTATCGACAAACATCATTGATGCACTATAAATAAACGTAATTGTTTTCCAGGACGATAATGAGAAGTGGTTATTGGCAATTACATCGATTATATTATTCTGCCTGATGTAACAGAAAGCGCATAGTATAGATGTTACTGCAATGTTGGCTTTATTAAAAACAGAGCATCATAATTACTAGAATATTCATCACCATAAGATCGCATCATAATTACTAGAATATTCATCACCATAAGATCCCATCACCACAGGAACCAATATGCAACTTACTTGGTATTGGAATTGCATGATACTAGAAAGCATGGCAAATGAAGCAGCCACTCAGAGAACTGATCTGGCCATTCTTCGTAAGGTGTGATGTCTTTTTGGCCTTCCTGGAAAGTTGCTCATCTTGGCTTGCTGTTGCTGCATCATGCATCCCTTGTGCTTTTCTTTGAGCAGACCTGAGGGTGCTCAAAATCTTGTCCAGAGAAGATGATCGTTTCTTCTCGAGTTTCATCTGAGATAATGAAAGTATGGATACAATTGAAGGTAAAGTAGACAACAATAGAAAATATCAAAATAATGAAGCATCTTACAGCAAATAATGCAAGCATCAATTCACACTCAGAAATAGGATATGCTGAAGCTCATGCAGGTCCCAAAAAATATACTTTTCAGTGAGCTATTTACTTGGACTGCTGGAGATGTATGTTTTGATAAGGTTCCTGCAAATAAACACCGACAGAAAAGACTATCTGACTAGGAATGGCTGAAAGCAAGAGCTCCCAGGAAGATGATTTATGCCCTGTCTAGTTCGATTGGACACCTGCTTGCACTAAGGAGTTATTCATTTGGAAAACGTTTGTCATATGCTCATTATGGAGGAAGAGGACAATCTTAAGATGAGTCAGCTTTTGTTTTATTGTTCCCTAACTACGCCTGCTTAGTCTTTCGATTGTTATTTGGATCCTGCGGCTTCCTTGCTACATATATTACCTATGAATGAGTAATACATTTCAGCAGGGATCTCCCCTGCTGTTTCCACAATAAAAAAGTTAGAAATAGAATGAAGCACATACCACTAACTTTTGAATTGCAGCCTCAGCTTTGGTTTTTTGAAGATTCTCCCAAGCTGTAATTTTTGCTTCTTCTCTCTCAACCCTTTTAACAATGTATAGAGTGATCAGCATTTCATGGTTTCATGGGATAAATTTACATTGCAACTTCTTCGATAATAGTAAGAGACTTGGATAGTTTGCACATCATAACAGATAAGCAGGACATGTTATAAATTTTCAGAAGTTAAGCTTCAAGTATTACTGTACAAAGTTTAAGTGGTTCAAAATAGTATGCCTGAATAAAATGCTCATGTAGCAGAAATTATTGTAAGCAGTGGTCCCTTACTTTGATATGCACTTTGCTTCAGTTGATTCCCAGGAAGAAGATTTAGAGTCCACTGTCTTTTTCTTCCACTCTATAATGTTCGTTGAATTCTTGTTAGAAGCTTGTGTTACATGTTTCTTGGACCATCTGGTAAGAGTCACTCGGTCATCCATCTGCACATCCCTGACCTCAAGATCAGAGAAACAGCTCTCCCTCTCTTTGACTTGTTGCATTGATATTGAACGGATGAATGAAAGCCTAGCACTGGGCGAAGAGGACCTACTTAGCTCTGGGCTAGTTTGAGTTGCGATATCCTTCCTTGAAATTATAGGGGTCATAACAGAGGTTGAATCTTCTATGAATTCAACCTGTTCGTCTGATAAGAGACCAAACAAAGAGGTACCAGCTGAAGATTTACTGACTTTATTCATCACATACAGTACATCATAAGATTAACTTTCTATGATATTCAGCTGAGAAATGCTAGGATCAAGTCAATTGTCAACGTACTAAGGGCCTGTTTGGTTGGGCTGTGGCTGTTGACAAAGCTGCTGTTGGCTGACTGTCTAGAAAAGCTGCTGTGGCCGTGGGAAAGTGAACATATGGCTTTTGGTTGATCCAAACCATCTACAACATTTTAGAAATTGAGCATTAAAGCTTCAACACATTGTAAAAAGCTGGCAGAAGGCAGCTTTTCCAAACAGCTGAATTTGCATTGCAAAGCCCACAACTACCGTTGGCAAAAACTGCTGAAAAGCTGGCCGTTTGGTTGGGCTGCAGCTTTTTCTAGTGAAAAGCTGCTGAAAAGTCCAACCAAACACCTCCTAAATGCCAAAGCCTACTGTTTATAATTCTAACTCATGAGGAGCTTCACAATTTGACAATGCTTCAACAAAAGAGGATGCCACAAACAAAGGGTTGTCCTCTGCACATTTATAGACCATAATTTAACACCAGGAAATAGGCTAAGAGGGATGGATAGCAATTCTAATACCTTGTACAGATTCTTGGGTGCTAGCCAACGAAGCAGATGACTCAATTGCAGTATCCAATCGCTGGCGCACTCTGGTAGATTGAACAGCATGAGACCCACCATTTGCTAGAGAAGATCTACCTACAATGCCAATACTGAATTCATCACCAGCTGTTCCACTCATATACCTTCCAACATTACTTTTTTCCCTGCAGTAATGTTCAGGTATCAGTACTCCCGCCAAGAAAGGTGAGTTAGCTGTTAAATGTCCAACTCTCCCACTGTCAAGCAATGACACAGATGAAGAAACAGATGAATACTGTCCGCCAAGTCTTCCAGGAGGTCCCAGAGGACCACTTTTGGCCTTCCTTCGCTGAGCATGGGGCAATGAGGTCCTTCCAACTGCATCACCAGAGTTTGGACTGAAGATCCACCTCTCCGCATCTTCCCATTTTGAGGGCAATGTCCTCCCTTTATTGAAAGGCAATGCCATACTGCTGCCTGGGTACCTCCTGTTACCTTTAGAAGGAAGGGGTACTCTCTCAGAGCTCCACCCCTTTTGGTATCCCAATACTGATGAACGGTGCCGCAGATAGCTTGGTGTACCGGGACTAGGAAACACGCCTGAACTGATGTGTGATGACACAGGTCCCTTGCTCATCAACCCAACACCTCCAACCACAAAGCCTGGAGAAAGCGGAGTGCCATTGAACCCAGGGCTACCAAAGTCGAGCGAGGCTGGCCGATGCTTCAACCCCTTCCTACCATGCAAGAGAACAGCCTCTGACCGACATCGTCGCTGATACAGGCATTCTATCAAACACCACGAAAGCATACAAAATTGTCAACCTCATGCCATTTAATCCGTTGCAAAATTTAAAATATGTACCTCCCGTGGCACGGCCTGCCGGATTCTTGGCTGGTTCTTGCGCTTGTGCCCACTCTTCCTTCACCCCACGAAACACCTCCTCCCCCTCCTCCTTGTCGTGCGGGTCTGTGAAGGCTGCAGAAGCTATAGACACCGCAAACTCCTTTAAAGGGCTGTAAAGATGAGCTCCAGCCGAGCAAGAACACTGGTAAGAATACAAACTGTGAGCTGTGCGCAACCATTGTGCTCACCATTGGAGGATGAAGTGGCCAGCCCGTCTGTCTCCAGATCTGTGTCCGGGTCGCCATCCGCACGCACGAACCCGGCCAAAGGCTGCAGCCAACCATCACCTTAGCCTCACTAGTTGAAAAGTTAATCCCAAAAGGCAGAACAAAATGTGAACACTTGAGAGAATCCAAGGGTGCCCATTTTCTCATGTCAAGAAAAAGCACCCTCCTTTTTCTCTTGCTAAACGATGCAAGAATCAAGATGGCGATGATGACGCCTATCGTGTAAGGCTCAAAAGTCTCGGGCCCTCCCGCTTTGTCTCGATTACTAGATTTACCTACGAGAATTTCGCTAGTAATATAGTACTAGTTTTGTACTGCTGTTCGCTATCCTGTTGTTTCTTGCTTTTACTGCCATCGCACCAAAGTGCCTTCCACTTTCTGGGAAGGTTACGGTCACCTGAGACAAGCCATGGGTATCTGACCTAGATCCGCATGGCACCATGCCACCACTCGTAGAACAAAAATACTGCCGCTTCAAGCTTCTGATCTCAGAGCTCAAAGTTCGATTATTATTATCCCCATGGCTAATCGAAATGAAATCAACAGAAAGCCAAGAAACGTAGCAATGGAGGACCAAGACCAACCGAGTCGCAGCTGAAGGATCCGCGGCCGCTGCTCCCGCCGCCACCCGCCGAGCTCACCGAGTAGCCGTCGTCATGCTCCGCTCCCCACCGCCGCCGCATTGACCTCTCCGACGCCGACACCACCCCCGCCTCCTCTTCCAAGACGCCCCGAAACCCCACCCTAGCATCACCGCCACCCCGCATTTCCGCCCAAAACAAGAATCTTCACCCGCCTCGTCAGTGGATTCCCTCCCCTCAACCGGTGTCCATTAAAATGGGTGGATTTGGAACTAGAAGTTTGAGAACTTTGGCGTCTAATAGACGTGGCACAGTGTATTGGGGCGTGGAGGCAGGCGGCTTCGCGCTGAAATCAACGGACCGTTTCCGGGTTAGTTTCACCCGGACCGGCGGTCGCGTCCATGCCGGTGTCGCGCCGGTTCTTGTCTCTTCTGGGCTTGGGCTCGCGGCGCAGGGGAACTCACCTACCTACCGTCCTATACAGTATTCTTGACATCGTCGAAGCGAGTTTGCACTTCACTAATAACTAAGCGGGTGCATCATATGGAGCTCGTGGAGTCGTTAGGTAAAAGTTGCAGACAAGCCTTACCTGCTAATTTGGTTGTACTCCGTAGTTTACTTGAGCCTGTATCTCGTAACGATTTCATCGAGAATCACTGTGGCAGAGGATTTTGGAACGAGGTATGAAATGGAATGGAACAATGGCGTTCGGAGGAGTAAAAAGTTCGGTGTGGGGGCAGCAAGACGACGAAGCCCATGCGGTGGAGATCAGATTACCAGAGGGTGTTCAGGTCAGGTGCGGGCGGTCCCCTCGCCGCGAGAGAGCGCGCATGCGGCCCCGTGCCTCGCTAGCTGCAGCTGGAACGACGGCGACCCTTCCTTGCAGGGGGTACGCAGTTTCAGCTTATGTCACCACGTGTGGGCGTGTGGGGCGGTGCCCTCCATGTAACCATGTCTGCCGAAGGTTTTGGTTCCATGAGTCCGGCGAAGGGAGCACCGGCCGGTGGTTGAAGGTGTGTGGCAGTATCAGCAGCTGCCGACAGACGTTGTATTGTTAGTGTTGATACGGTTCACTGAACATAGCACAAAGCATGGATAATGGATATTGGATAATATATGATGTGCATCCTGCGTTGGGAGGAGTAGGATTGTAGATTTGTAGGAAGCAGGAACGTTCCTGACATGTGTACAGAAGCTCACGTAGTCACATGGGATCAGGTCGCACGCTCCAAGTTAATTTGTACTACAACTGACTAACAACATTTGTACTACTTACTAGCTACTAGTATTGGCAACATTTACGCACCAAAAAAGGGAAATGAAAAGAAAAGAAGCATATATTTTGATCAAATTATCACAAAACTACACTTTAGAAAGAGGTTTAGAAACGATACGTCCTTTGAGATGCATGTCGTGAAACTAGATTTTTAACGAATTCTTGTTTGTACCAACGCCCTTTGATCAACCAGACTCACGTTTTTTTTCTGAGAGAAGAGGATTTCTTTATTTAGCAGTTTTTAAAGGTACATGAGTTATATCAGAAAAGTATATGTACCATACATGACGACCTACCTCTAATGAAACAGCTGCTCCAGCTAACTTATGAGCATCAACATTACATTCCCTTTCTTCATAGCAAAAACTTACTTGCTGAAGTAGCTTTGATTTCTCTTGGATTTCATTCAAAATCATGTTGTAGCTATAGGTGGTATTGCCATCATATTTTTTTATGACCTCAAGACAATCTAAAGCAACAATTATCTTTTGCAAGTTGATGTAAGTAGCCATATTTAGCGCCTCACAACAAGCAATGGATTCTAGAGTTGTTGGACCTGTTAACCCATCAAAACAGCAGCACTCGCAACTTGATAAGTTCCCACACTATCACGGCATATCGCAGCTACAGCTCCCTTGTTGCCTGATCGTGTCACCGTGGCATCAATATTGATCTTCGCAACGCCTCGCGGAGGTGTTAAGCATCTCTTGTTCTGTGTTATTGGAGTTATCCTTGTTGATTTCTGATTAGTCTTACTGGCCAACTGCTTCTAGAAAATAGTTTATGAAGCCAAAAATTGATAATGGGCTCTAAACCACATTATCATGAATGGCGTTTCGTCTTGCAGTTCAGATTGCCCAGCAGGATACTAGAAGTTTAACAAAGTCTTCTTTCTTGAGAGTTTCTTGCATAAAAGATAGCCATTGTCATGCATCTTGAATACTACATTCACTCGTATGCTCGATCAAATCCTCATCAACTAGAGCCCAAACACATCTGATCAGTGTGCAATGTAATAAGGCATGACTCCATGTGTCATCAGCTACGCTACATATTTTGCATATACTTGTGGTATCCCTATCGTGGTTCTTCAAAACTTCACCTGTTGGTAAAGATTTTTGGCAAGCCTCCAAGCAAACACTTTAGTCTTTGATGGAATTTTAACTTTCAAATGAATGTCCACTGTTTGCTACTTCTTTGATGCTTCGACGTGTTCGCCCGGTCTTTAAGCCAATCTTCCAGCTGATTCTTTTTCCGAACAAGCATTCTATAAGCTGAGTAGACTGAGACATCCACTTCTTTTAAAATGCCATGCCCACCTGTCTTCTTGAGTCATTGTACTCAGTGGGATTCTTTCAAATCAACCAGACTTGCGTGGTAGTTTAGACATGTTACAATGACTAAAACGGGCCTGCCACATGGGCTGATGGGCCAAGCAAAGGTCTGTCGTCCTGATAATGTAGCCCTCAGGGAGAATAGAAAGCCTTGACTTTTTCGTAACCAATTATGGAGACATCGCATAAACCATCGCCAACCTCGAATTGAGACCCGTAGCCCAACAACGACCGTGGCATGAGGAGGAAAATCGTTGAGAGAGTGCATGGGATCAGCGTTCTTAGTTTCCCGCCTGTTGGTTATGGATTTTAGTTACTGATTTAGTGATTTTCCTTTAACACTTCTGATTTACTTACATTATTTTGAGATCATCTTTCTCTGTACTCAACGAAATGGATGTGAAACTTCTTTGTCCCTTCCTAGGTTGTGGCGACGTCTCGCAACAGGAGGTCGCGTCGCTGTACGAGCGCTTCTGCAAACTCGATCGCAGATTACCAGCGGTTTGGAAGGAGACATGCGAGAGAAAACGATAGTGAAAATGTTGCGTGCCTGGTTTGTGCACCGTTACTTTCCTCGTGTCGTTTTCAAGAAGAAAATTCAGAAAAAACTTTCCGTGTGTCAAGCAATGGTTGGCTAGTTATGCAAGAGCAGATATACATGCGTGACATACCGTGACATACAAGCGTTAGTCATTAATTAATTAGTATACATTATAACTGGGCAGCCTCCGAGCGATCTCAGGGCATCAGGGCTCGGATAACGTCCGTTCCTGATCGGACGGCAGCAATCGCTGCCCCGCGCGCGGGGCGCCGCCGCGGCCGGCTCGGCCGCTCGTGCTGTGGGCCGCTACTCCGAGGACCAAAATCGGCGCCTCTTCGTTCACCCGAGCCAGAACCCTAGCTCGGTCCCCTCTAGGCGATGGCGCCGGCGGGCTGCTGCGGGGGCCGGCTCGGCGACGTGGCCATCGTGAGGCTGGGTCTCCGGCAGCGCTCCCCCTCCCCCTTCCCCGGCGACAGGCGGCAAGCGACAAGCGGCAGTGGGGATTAGGGTTCCGCCGTCGAGCCAGCGCCAGCGCCAGCGGAGACGGCCCCAGCAAACCCGCCGTCCCGGCCGCGGCCAGCGATGAGAGGGAGGAGCTCGGCGTGACGCGGCAGCTCCTCGACTTCCTCCCAACGCTCTCCCCCAACGCCTTGAAGGCATCCGCCCAGCAGCTGCTCCAAAGCAAGTAGTTTCTCCCCTCCCCTCTCGGTTCGTTTCGGTTCCTCACGGTCATGTGCTTGTGTTGTGCGCAGGAGCCTCTGTGGAGGAGGCGGCGGCGGCAGCGGGCGAGTTTCCTGGCGACGGATCCAACAACCTGCGTTCTAGGCAAAATCCAAAGGTGCTACAGCTGTGCTCCTCCTTCCATGCCTCGTTCCCCTCGTGCTCTCTTACTAGGGTTCAATTTTGAGGCCCGATTTGCTTCTTGATCCCCTTTCGTTGGGTTGAGCAGTACGATGCCTGCCCCTGCCGGATCCAGACGAGCCGGGACGGGCCACCCCGGCCTCGGCGAGCTCCCCGGCGGCCGCCTCCCCGGCGCTGCGGGCGAGGCGGCGGCGCAGGGGGTGGCGGCGTCCGCGCGGGCTGCTCTGCTGGGGCGCCCTGGTGGCCTTCTTCTTCGTCATGAACTGGTGGATGTTCTCCCGCCTCCAGGACCCCGCCGCGCCCGCACTTCCGCCTCCGCCGCCACCCGCCCCCCGCCAACTCGTCGCTCTCGACTCTGGTAATGCCGTTGCTTCTCTTAGTAACATATGAGTGCTCCTGGCTTTGATTCAATTGAGTTGCTGCGATTAGGCTACCATGGAGTGAAACCGTGAATTGTTGCTTTATCCCGCAATCTGGCTTGGTATGTGAGCTGTTTAGGTGGCAGGGGAGCTGGAAGCGTGAAAAATAGCAAAATCGTGTGTGATCCAGTTTTACGCTTACGTTGTCCTATTTGCAATGGAAGTTTGTAATGCTACATCTACCTATAAGCCTACAGTAAGTCTGTAAGGCTCTAGCTAGGTCTTTTTTCGGTTATTGGCATAAGATTTCCTTGAGATAAAGCGATATACATTAGAGTAATCTCACTCTGGGTTGGCATGAGAGCTACATTTTTTTTTGTAAAGAAGATACACATATATGCTGTTGGATTTGGTACAGAACTGCTGAGGCATGTTTGTTGTTGTTTTAATGTTTGAAGGAAGAGGTGGTCGGTCCTAGAAATGGGAAGAGGACTCACAAGGTTATGCTCACCCGCCTGCTTGTTTTGGCAGCACATGCCTTGGCAGAGGTAACATTCATAATGCAGCTATGTGTTATTCACACGTACGAAATTTTGTCGTTTGTAATGGGGCTATGTTAATTACCTAGGCAGAGTCTAGGCCGGAACCCAAGGACTTGTGGAGAGAGCCGATAAATGCTACTTTGTGGAGACCTTGCTCGGACCAAAGGGATCGGGAAGCATCAGGTAATAACAGTTCATCAGGTAAAGCATCGGTATTGCTGTTCTGCATTTACTCACATACTAATATTGATTTTTTGCCTTATCCCCCATTTTTTGAATTATTGCTCTGTCGTGTTAATTTTTCTCCTTTTTGTTAACTGAAGAGAGAACCAATGGTTACATCATGATCAGTGCAAATGGTGGAATAAACCAGCAAAGGGTGGCGGTGAGTAGTCCTAATTAAATGTGTAACATCAGATATGCTCTATTTATTCCCCAAGGTTTTCAGTGAGAAATAAGTGTGCGGTCGTTGATTTAGATAGATGATCAGAAGAGGGCTCTGTTCTTTTTATTCCTTGATGAAGGAAAGATGACGATTTGTTTAAAATATAACATCACCTGACTCCGGGTTGATTCATTATCTGAATAATGGCGACCAATATCATACTGCCCCTGTATTTTAGGGGCTCACATGCTTAATGCAATTTATTTTCCACAAAAGTAATCAATTATTACTTATTCAGATACGACACAGTAACATGCTGTATTAAATTTGTACACAGTTTATAAAAAGGTTAGACATATCATGTCAAAACTTGAGCAAGGATGGCAAACATCCTTATTGGCATGAATCCCAATCCCAATCCAACCAAGAGGCTTTCACTAAAATATGTTTTTATCTTATGTAATTTGGAACATCCTTTGGCTTAGCTGGCTTGATTTAAATAAATCATTTGAAGGAAACTGCAGTTCAAGTTTAATTTTTTTTGTGAGCTGGTACTTAGACTTATTTCTTTAATTTAACTATATTTTTTAAATGTATTTAACAGATCTGTAATGCTGTTACTGTAGCTCGGCTGCTCAACGCAACTCTTGTCATTCCAAAATTCTTGTACAGTAATGTTTGGCTGGATAAAAGGTATATTTCATTACAAACTAAGTTTGCCTTATTCTCATGTTCTGGTAGCAATTTAATGTTAGTTGGTCATATGCTGTCTCTTTCCTACTGCCATGTCACAGCTACATGATATTCCTTGCAGGGATATGGAAGAGCCCTTTGGTTAATGCATGGATTTTATAAAGCCAATGATGGCTGTGGTTATGTAAAGAAACCAGATTTCTTGATGCAAACTGAACCAGAAGTTTTTGATCCAAAAAAACGCCAACCTGTTAAGAAAACCTTGAAGGTACACATCTTTTATTTTGTTTGTACTAGGAGACGAGGGAAAGAAGAAGGCACGGAGGAAGGGAGAGGGAGGACGGTGAGTCGTCAACCACTGTTTTGGAATCCCTGTGCTCCGGCTGTCGATCCACACGCGTCACCCCCTCCGCCATACGCTGCCTCATCGGCTGCTGCTCCCTGACTCCTCTCTGCGTTGGGGCAGGCAGGGCAAATAGAAGATTTGCAAATATTGAAGAGTTGTTGCTTTTGCAGGTTCGGGAAGAACTATCTGCATCTGGACGCCATCACCCGCGTCGTTGCCACTGCTGATTTCTTCATTACCTCGAGGTCAAGTCTCAGAACTGAGGCGCTGATGCTCCTGCAGATCGAGAACGATAAGCTGCAGAAGGAGATTCCGCTCTCAGCAAAGGTACCGAGTTCCCTGGCCTGTTTCTGGGCCCTGGTTTGGTTGATTTCTTCTCCATCATTATCCTATTTGAAGATAGAAACACAGATCGCTTGGAGTTTGTAGGGACACGCAGCGAGCAGACGAACAAGACCAAATTTAAATGTTTGATTAACACACATTAGCTTGCATTAGCTTTGTTATGAAACGAAATTTTGATTACTTAAGCGACTTGTTGCTATGATGTATATGACAACGCTATATCTAGGTTCAGGATTGTACTCAAATTGAAAATCACAGGTTCGGGATTGTACTCAAATCCTTCTCTTCATCTAAAGAAAACAAAGCCTTTATTTGTAATAAAGATTGTTGTTATGCAGTATCTAATATTCCAAATTCTAATTCAATAGGATGTTAGTAGCATGCTACCAAGAACTTAACAGAAGGTGTCTATCCCAGAGAAGATGAACCTTTCAAAGTATGTTTGTTTCCTCTTAATACTTCTTATATTATTAGTATTCTATAATAACAGAGCAGATTTTGCAGTGCCCATTATTTCCTTTATATTGCATAGTCTTTGTCGATCTTGCACTTAACTAATATTGTCAGTGTCTAAGCACATGGAATTCTGGACTTTGCATGGCTTCACCATTTTACTGCTTCAATGTCTAAAATTTCTTAATCTTTTATTTTAGTATTTCTGACAAAATCTACCCGATTATGGGTGTTGTTTCTGCCACCGGTTCCAACCTAATGTATATCAATGGTGTGAGACTAGAGCATGCCACCTCTAAATCACTAAACTGCATTTATAGTCAAATGTTATCTTAGAAACTGCATTCAACATTAATCGAATTTTATGGCTGCTATAATCAGCGTACCAGAGGGTTTTGGCATGTGCAGAGAAAATTCATGTGTAATTGATATTAGTGCTGCTTTTTTCTAACATTGTACAACTATATTTCTTTTGCTCATAAGAATTGTACATTACTTAGATGTTGTAACACTTGTATCCTATTTATGTTCATTGCCATAGTTCTATTTTAGGACCAATAAAGTTGCTTTTATCTGACAGGTATGAAGTCCATTAACGGATCTAATATATAATTACCTGATGATGGCAACAGGTCAGGATCTCAACCAGCAGCTATAATAGATATAAGACCATATCAAGTACTATATAACCATGCATTCCTGTTATATCACAATTGCATATTTTTTCTGATCTTCTTTTTGTCCTGCCTTTTTCACTAATACTTTGAAACTACATGCAATGGGAGATGTGAGGCCTCTTTATAGAAGAATCTTAGTTCCTCTGGCATCAATGGTATTTTGGGTTGGACCATGTTCGTCTTCATTGCAAGTCAGATGTAATGATTATACTCAATATACTATAAATTAAGTGTTTCCGGGATATTTGGTACTTCAAGAATTCTCCATTTGTCATAGTGATATATGTATTTTCCTAATTTTGTGATTCTAAAATTCTATGTCACATTAGCTGGACTTGTGATTTATTTACTTGTACAGCCAGTTAATGTTTTCAAAAATATGTTTCAGTGAATTGAGTCAGCGCTTAATCTGTTGCCATGTGTATCTGGCCTTCTTTAATTGTGGAGTATGAACCAGCATAGAGCATATTGGTTTCCTTATGCATACCATCTGATAAGGCTAATTTGAATAGTTAGAACTTCCTATTGTCTAATGTTTATTTTGTATCGATTATTTTTCTTTAATAATATTGATTATCTTTTCAATAATTGTCGCCTTTCGAGGGACGGCTGCGGCAACGCGCGCCTCTCCGATCTAGTAAGGACATTAAAATGGAGCAGGCTCCGAGCTTTCTGCGGACATGTGCTGCGGGATTATGTCCGTTTTCCAATGGACAGCTGCGATTGATGCAGGGCGAGCGTGCTGCGCATCTACACTGGCCTCGTTCCTGTGTCTCTGTATGCTGCGCTGTGGCTGAATGTCCTTTCGACCATTACTCCGCAAGAAAAAATCGGTGGCCCGTGATTCATTCGGTCGAAACCCAAGCTGAGGGAGATGGCAACGGCGACTCCCTCTCCTCTGTGTTGCACCTCACGTCGTCGATAGTCGCCTTGCGCTTCCACCCAACCCGAATCATGCGGCGGTCCTAGTGCGATGATGAGGCAAGAGGAGGACAAGAAACAAAAAAGACAATTTGAGTCGTGATAGTGTTAATAGACTAAATGCACGTCCTAATTTAGATTAGCTACTATTCATAGTAGAATTTATCTTTTGTTTTTCGACCTGTGAGTCAAATTTAGATTTAAATTTTATAATATGATAAATGAACATTACATTTCTCTCGTAAAAAAAAATCTTAAATTATTTGTAACTTTTCTAAATGTTTCTAGCCTCGACTACACCAGATGCACCACAAGAGGTGGATGCACCAGATATGTTCGGGCATAAGTATAGGTGTGCGGTGAAAAGTGGCTTCATTGCTAATAGGGGTTTTGCTGTGTTACTGTGCTTAGTACAGCTTCTGTTATCTAGGTGCAGTCGATCAGTGATTTCTTGGTGGTCTATTTTGTTTTGGCATTGGTATTTTCTGTCTGTATATTTTGTTCGAGCCTTTTACAATGGTTTCTACTAATAGAAATCGGACTAAAACATCTGCTTTCAAATTCGTCATGGATCCCTCTATTGCATAGATGATTAAATCTTTTGCCCTAGCCATTGGATAACTATCCAACGGAACAGCCTTCTTTTTCTTCTTCTCACCGTCACCATCATCTCCCAATCCAAGCTTGCCTCTGCCAGTGCCGCGGCTAGTAGATCAAACATTTCTTCTAACCCCCCTTCCCCTCTCTTTCAGTTTTTGTGAACCCCTAACCCTAACCTTTAACTACTCTCGGTGAGGTCTTCTCCCTCAGCTACGCCACCTCGACAAGTTCGTGCACCGCCGGATGTGGAGAAGACAAGCACAATACTTGATGCGATCAGACGGCTGCATTGGAATTTAATGTAAAATTCCAGGCAAGAGGCAACCGTGCACCGACAAATCCGTTAGTTTATAGGATCGACAAGTGCATGACGGAGCATTTTTTTTTGAAACAAATGATTGAGCATATCATAAGTGAAGAAGACAAGTACAGTTAACTATACGGTCAATCTGAATGGGCAGGGGCGTGGTTACGTGGTGAAACTAATTGCCAAGTAGCGACCTCTGAACGATCACATTGCAGCAGTGACAGAGCGAGGAATAAGAGACAAGAGGACCAAATAAACTATATAATACACCAAAATTGATAAGAGGGACCAAATTATGGTAATTTTTATAAAAAAAATTAAAATAAAAAACTATAACGATCATACGTATGCATTTATGGAATCATGGGAAGCCCCGGCCGCCCTGCCAGTCCAGTGGGTGGGACGGGGATGTGGAGTGGTTCGAGTCGGAGGGCGAGGGGCACGGCTTCTTCATCGGCAAGTACGATAGCCGCGAGGCGGTTGCGCTGATGGATCGAGTGTTGATTTCGTCGCTGGCCACTAAGCTTCGGATATCTCGGAATACCTGTCGAAAACATTTTAATAGACACCGGAAAAGTGTGGAGCATTGTCTTAAGTCAAAATTAAGTAGTTGGAAAGATAAAAACTTAGACAAGTGCTTCTGTACTTTTCCAAAACTGTCTTGCATAAAGGAGTACGTTTCTTTCGTATATGTTGTATATTGAATAAGTAATGAATTTCCCATGTCCATAATTCCATACACATTCCATCAAATTAAGTATAATATATGCAGCAGATTGATGACTCATCTCGAGTAATTAATCGTCTTGACGACGGCCGGCGAGCCATGACGAACGTGACCGCGTCCATGCATTGTTCCATGGCGCTGGGCGGCACGCGATCCTTCACCGTCCGCGGCCTATCAAGTCGCCTACTACCCAAACGGCCACTAGCATGACGGCAGAAAGCGTGTCTCCGTGTTCCTCGAGCTCCGCAACCCACGCGTCCTACACCATCACCCTGCAAGACCCGGCGATGCCATCGGCGAAGATAGCCAAGGGCGATCTCTCCCACACGTTCACACCCACGTCGGGGAACGGGCCCGCTGGGACTGGGGCGGTGTGGGCTGTTCTGGACTTGGGCTTCAGGCCCTACGGTTATGATTAAGTGACTAATTTGTCCTTATGGCTAAATATTCATTTATGCTTTAGGATTTGTGCAAAATAGTTTTGGAAGAGTATAGAAGCACTTCTCTAAAATTTATCATTTGGGATCGTGTGTTGATCAACTCAGTTTTAAGTAATCTTCCTTTATTTATGATATTTTTTTGGCTACTCAAAGAGGAGCACAAATGGTTGGATTCTATTTATCTAGATTTTTTTTGCCAAAGCAACACCCACAAATATAAATACGGACTCGCTGAATAATATATAGTTTGTCAACCCAAAGACTAGAGATCAAGAACATTTGCCTGTTAAGTAAATAGCTTTTAGAAATGGTTGATTAAAGGTAAGGACCAATTTTTCGTTTGGTTCTTTTCAAGTAAACGGTGGTAAAGAGATTAGGTTTTGAGAGGATGTGTAGATTGACACTACTCCCTTACGTATGGCATTTCCCCATCTTTACAACATTGCAAGGAAAAGACATGCTACAATAGCCGAGGTCATGGGTTCAAGTCTGTTAAATGTGATGTTCAGAAGAGCTGTCATAGGCGACACTTAATGGCCTGGAACGCCTTAGTTCAAAGGTGGCGGGTGTTTCTTAAATCAGGAATGTGATGTTTTTAAATGGTATTTACATTCGTCTAGATGCTTTTCGGTCCGATCTATGTATAATGTTGTGAGGAATTCCCAATTCCGTTCTAATTGTCAACCCATTTGAAAGCTTAAGCTCCGCTGAAAATTAAGATGTTTTTGTGATACCTCGATAGAGGAGTGGTTTTAACTAAGGATAATCTAGCGAAACGTGATTGGCAAGGGGATAAACGATGTAGTTTTTGGAATCATGATGAAACAATCTAATATCTCTTCTTTTTAATGTTCAATAGCTCGAGTGGCTTGACACTCCATCCAGAAAACATATAATATTTCTTTGCAAAGTAGCATTTTGCATATTCTTGGAACGTGGCTAAATGGTTTACCACGGGTCTTCTGATCTCTTATTTATATGGGGTTGCCACACTTTTTTTGTCCATTTGGTTATGAAGAAATGATTTAATTTTTGACAAAAAGAAGCTTTCTAATTCTTTATAGGTTGTATTCTTGTGCATCAACTAGCTGCGGTCTTGGTCTTCTCTACAATATCAATAAAAGTTGGAACCAAAAGATGGGAGTTGATTATCAGACAGTTTATGTCCCAGTTTAGATAGCAAGTGCTTAATAGGCTATATAATAAGTGTTTTATGTGGCCTGTTAGAACTTTCTAGTTTGTTACTTGCTTGTAATAACGATGTAATAATTTGGTGACTATATGCATTATACGATGCAGAGGCTAAAGAGTAAGACTTTTCATTATCTCAAAGGACTAAACTTTAGGAGGGCTCTCGTGGTAAGCAGAGCCTAAAAAAGAGTAAAGTGCTAAGAAAAATAAAATTTTAACATCACCGTTAAGCTTTAACAGTAAATGCTAAAATCTTCTCTCTCCTAATATGTAAGTTTTATGATAAATAAAGGCGGCTACCATGCGTCGTCCGGTCGATCCGATGGCCCGTTCGGCCGGTCAGATAGATGTTCGATCTAACCGGTGGACCGTCTCGTACGCTTCCACCCGAAGACGTTTTGTTCTCCCCCGCTCCTACTCCATCTCATCGGGCCAAAATTGTGCGAGTTCGCTTTCGCGCCGATGGACGCCTCGTCGGGACGCTTGTGTGCGGCGGTGGATGTGAGTCAGGCCGCCAGGTCACGAGAAGCCTTGTGCGAGAAGGTCGCACCCTGAGCGCACCGTTCCGAGGGGTGTGTCATGGAATCACTGGAGGACTTGCATGTCACTGCCGCCTCAGGCTCATCTGCGGTGGGGATTAAGTTGTTGCATCAATCTAGTCTTGCAACAAAAATGTTGTCTGATTGTAGCAAAAAACAAATACCTATGCAACAGAACTAGACGCTTTTGTGTAACAAGAACTCTAGAACATTGCGACAAGATCGAGCTTTAATGCAGCAATTTTTTGCGCTATTGCAATAGGAAAGACACTTGTGCAACAATTGGACATAATATGAGGAAAACCACTCACAACGACCATAGAACATTGCAATAGAAATATTTCATGACTGGAACAAAAAATTTGATCGATTACAACAATCAAAATCCACTTATGCAGTAGCAAAGAATCACAACGTGTTTGCAACATCACCCACATCCACTTGCAACAAAAAAGGAAACCTATTGTAGCAAAACAAATGTCCATATGCACCCGGGAGCTGGACGAAGCGGCCAATACCCCTATTCCATCAATCGGTAGATGGCAAGCATTTTTCATAAAATTATGCTTTAGCTTCTATAGGTGGTGCTAAGAGATAGGATAAAAGCAATAAAAAGTGAGAATGGGAGAGAAATCTAATGTGTCAATCTTAGCAAGATGCCAAGAGCATAAGAAAACTCTTATTTGTGCGAGTTGGAAAAATCGTAACTTTTCTTGTTTTTCTTTAAACTTAGAAAATAGAAACAAAAATAATTACTAGCACAATATCCGTACGTTGCTACGGATTAAAGAAAATATATTATAAGATTAAAAAAATTATACTACCGTGATCACTTACAATCGTTCTTATCTCAATTGTTTCTGTTGGGTCTAATGGTAATCTACCCAAAGATGGACATACCGCCGCCACCAATTAACATCTTTATAAAGATTTATAGAATAGTACTATTGGATTCAGTTCTACACCAATGAACTTTAGTAGGCACCACCAGGCTATCAAAATCACATGACAATCGTCCACCAGTCACCTCTAAATGGTTACTCCAGATATGAACACTACGAGCAGCACAACGTAGTTCAAAAAAAAAGCAAACACATTTCCAACTAACGCCAGCGGCTATACAATTTCTATGTAGGTCAAAGCTTGTCAACAATCTTGCAAGTACATAATATGCTAGCTGATGATCGAAATCAGATTGAAAATAGTAATATAGTATAGCTCCACCATGGTCAAGTGAAGATAATCTTCGGTCACACACTAACGCCAGCGGTTAGCGCAACTTCTGGATATCCAAAAGAACCTCCGCCACCATTGCGGAAACTATTCGACAGAGACTACGCATTACAGAGCATAACAGACCCCAGCGCAAACACTTCATAAAATGCCACCACAGTTCAGGCCTACAGCAAGATAGAACAGTATTCAGATTAGATGCTTCAGGCATGTGTCTTCTTTCTGGCCCGTGAGCCAGTTAGCTTCATCCATCCTCCAGACGATGCACCACCAGAGCCCAACCTCAACCTCTGTTGAGTATCTCATTTGCCACCCGCCACAATACCTTGGCACCCCACCGAAGAATTAAACATGGTCTTCTCTCTGTTATGTACCCAAAAGTTAATATACTGATGACTTTGAAAACAACCGAAGTAGCAGTAGTTTTCCTTGCAAACATCAGCTAAAATTGAAAGTACTTCAATAATATCCCACACATTACTTGCCAAGGGACAAGTAATGAACAAATGATTGTTGAGACCATACATTGTGGAGACCCCTTCCAGCCTCTTTTAATTAAGTTGTCCTTTGTTACGAAAAGATACTTTTATAAGGAACTAACCACATGATGAATACCTACATTTTATGAGGAAATTTGTTTTTCACAAGCGGGTGGAAAACAGCTTGTTGAGTTTTCAGAAACCTATAGAAAGAACTAACAGAAAATTGACCTCTTGGACTACTGTTCCAAATCATTTTATCCCTCCCATCAGTAAGATGTACCCCTTCACATTGTTGCTGCAAATTTTGCTACAGCAACAGGGTATCACCTCATGGTAATAGTAACCTCCTAAATCTCACACTCCCCATTATCTATCAAAGACGGATGCGACCGAAATATTATTCCTAAACATTAAATTATATAACCTCGGGTATTGCTCAGCTAAAGACGTATTATCTAACCATTTGTCTTTCGAAAATCTATTATTTCTACCATTTCCAAAATAAAGTGATGTGCTGATTAATGTAATGCTGATTGCTCATAGTTGCAAGGGTATCCATAATCAATTGATCAAACTCAATATGCTGTAACACCCAAACAAAGTATCAATTGACAACAGTCAGCAACTTCTCATAAATGAATACAAGCACTGCTTATGAATGAGATCTATAAATGAGTTCTTAAGTCAGCTTGAGCTGCTTATATGTACAAAAAAGAAGTGTACATCTTCCAGCTTTAAGTACGTGAAATTGAGATTGCCAAATTAAAGCTAGATGAATATCAGTACGTTCAAAATCAATCATCTAATGAAGTCGAAGCCGGTTTAGAATGTATAGTCAATAATGACACGTAACAGCCTAAATAAGTATGTTGCTAACTGATCTCACACATCATTCTAATGCATTCAATTTATCTTATTCACAAGAGAACGGATCATGTGTTACTGGGTGAGGCCCATGACAATTTGAATTAACAGGTACAATTATTGCTGTTCATGGTTGTTTTAAATAAAGTCAATGACTAAAACCCATATTTGCATACAGCAAAACAAAGATCCAAGCTAATCAGCCAATCTAAAACGCTAAATCATTTTCACATGATGACCACATGCATACACCTATCCGTCCTGATCCTAGACTATATTAGTTTATGCATCTGTACTGTATTTTAACACCCATAAATGCAAAAGACTTATCTTATCATTGAAAGAAATCTTGGAAGAATCATAGTGTGGCAAATCAAGCAGCTTGGCAAACATAGCAGCAAACATAAACACAAAAATACGACAGGCAGGATAATAAGCATCATAAGCCAAGTACACTCAATACAAAACAAAAAGTGACAAAAGCATACTTGACATCACTACTTGTACTATAGAAACAACAAACAGGAAAAGCATGCATAATAAATAGTGGCAACCATTTCTTTGTATAATAGCTAGAAATCATTACTCAGCCATCTGTGGCAGCAAATGGATCATGTGAAGGTTCCGCATCATGGCCAATGGTTCTCGAAACCAAGCGCTGCAAGTCAGCCATAACTTTGTGCTCTCTCTTTGACTTCTCCTCATAGTTAAACATAGCCAGCGCCCTCTTATCCTCTGCACTGTAAACTTGGTTTTCCTTCCTTATACGGATAGCATTCATCCTCTGGTGCCTACTCCCACTCATCACATACCCCAAATCTTCGAACTTCTGAATCTCATCTGCAGACAGACCAACCTCACCACGCCGTGGGATACGCTTCCCCTGCTGTACATACTGTGCAATAGCATCACCTTCACCAGGTCTCAGTGCACCACCATAGCTGATATGACCTTCTGCACGCGGTAGTGGCATCGGCCCGACTGGCATCTCATTCTCCAACGCAGCCTTCTTCTGGGCCTCGAGCATTTCCTTGAACTTAATTGCCTCTGGGTCAATGTCTGGCACATCTGTCTCATCAACTTCCTTTTCATCAGCATTGGCATCAGAAGGGATCGAATCCTCGGAATCAGACTGCTTGCTCCTCTTCCTCCTCGAGCTCTTGCCCGTCTTCTTACTATCCGTCGCGCTAGGGCTAGATCCTGAAACCTCCACCTCCTCAGAGCTTCCATCAGAGACTATATCCAGACTCTTCCTCTTCTTCCTCCTGGAACTCCGTCCCCTCCTCTTAGACTTCTTGTGCCTCCGTGATCTCTTCCTGCTCCTCCTATCCCTAGAGTCATCAGAATCATAAGAACCCTCGGAATCCTCATCGACCTGGCTGTCACTCTCACTCCCCACATCAGATGAGCGGCGGCGATGAGCACGCCGGCTACGCTTACTGCTGCGACGACTGCCCTTTCGCCCTTTCTTCTTCCTCCTGGAACTATCTGATTCGCTGGAATCGGATAAGCTATCAGACTCACCAGACTCGGATTCCGACGAATTCTTGTTCTTCTCGTCATCGCTCTTATCAGACGAGTCTTTCTTCGGCGAGTCCTTCTCCTTCTCCTCCTCCTCGTCGCTGTAACGGTACTCCTCGTCCTCGTCGTCGCGGCGAGGGGGGCTGGGCGTGATGTTCCAGATGCACCGCTTCAGGTTCTTGCGTAGCTTCTGGCGCTTGACGCGGCGGTACTCGAAGTAGCTTAGGCCCTTGAGCTCCTCGTCGTCGTCGTCGATGTCGGAGCCGGACCAGGTGCCGCCGCCTCCCCCGCCGCCACGGCGCATGGGGGGTTGTTCCCTGTCCCGAACCCGGTCCCGGTCCATGTCCCGGCCGCGGTCACGGTGGTAGGGCGACCACTGGCGGCGGCGGTCACGGTAGGGGCTAGGGGACCGGTCGTCGCGGCGGCGGCGGTCACGGTAGGGGCTGGTGGACCGGTCGTCGCGGCGGCGGCGGTCATGGTAGGGGCTGGGGGACCGGATGTCGCGGCGTCGGTGGCGGCGCGGGGAGAGAGACCGGGACGGGGAGCGGCGGCGAGGGGAGGGCGAGGCAGAGACCCTGGTGGCGCGGCCGGGGAGGTGCACCACGGACGCGAGGCGGCTGCCCGTGCGAGACATGGCGACGGATCTCCGTCGCCGATTAGGTCGGGTTGGGGGGGTTTGATTTGGGGGAAGCGAGATTGAGAGCGAATTCGCGATGGATGCGTGGGGAATCGGTGGACGTGAGGAGGAGGGGCAAGGCTTCTCGAAGTCGGTTTGGATCGGTCCGTGTGTGGCGGCTTGGGTTTCATGGGCCATGCGGTAGGCTATACGGTTTGGGCTTTCGATGGGTATTGTAGTGCTCTATTTCTTCTCGTAAAAGCTATTTCACGTTTCGATGGATCATCTTGGGCCGTATTAGGTGTTAGGCCAATATCTCGAACTGTTAGTATTGGCAAGAGGAGTTTTTGACTCATGGGCTTTGGCTATAAGAAAATGATGTTTATATTTGCTCCGATTTGGGCTTACTCTCAAGGAGTGTTGTAACCTACAAGTAGTTAAGTACTAACTCCAAAACTACAACGACCTAATCACCCCGAAAACGATCATAAATAAGCTTTATCGTTTCTATTTTCGCACCTTTTTACTAGACTGAAAACAGATATAAAAAAATTGGATACAAAAACGGAAGCAGAAAGTACTGGAAATGAATACGAGACAAATATGGTTGGTGAAAGAAACGATAACAAATATTTATCGGAACACAAAATCCCCTTATACCGTGCACAAAAACACAATAAAAACAATAAAATAGTTCAATCTCCATGGATATTCATAAATTTTAATTGTTATAACGAGTTACAAATATTATGTCAACTTGACAAGGATATATCATGGATACACTACCTCAGAAAACACATCTCCTGCACAGTCTTCACTGACGGGCAAAATATACCCGTCAGTGGTACAGATCACCACTGACGGGCGAACCGGTACCCATGAGTGGTTATTTCAATAGATGGTCCAATTTCAGAAGAAAAAAGAATTACTGACGGGTTAGAAACATTGCCCGTCAGTAGAGTATATTATACCACTGATGGGCACATATTATAGCCCGTCGGTGAATCTGTAGGCCAAACCACTGACAGGCCCAAATTTGGGCCCGTCAGTGATTTTTGGCCCAACTACATAAGCTGTCTCCCCCCACAAACCCTAACTTCTTACTCCCACAGCAGCCGCACCCCACCTCTCTCTCTCCGCACCCGCACTCCGCCTACTCCCGATCCGGCTGCGCTCCTCTCCGCCAGACTCGCCGTTGCGCGCGTCCACGGCGCTTCGCGCGGCGTTGGCGCGCCCGGTCTCCATCAGCCTGCCAGCGTCGCCGACCGGGTTCGACGGCGCCAGGGTGGAAGCGGAGTTCCCGTGGCACGCCGCCATCGCCGACGCCTCGCGCATGTTGCCGCTCCCGCCGCGGCCCGCGGCGATGATGCCCGTCGCGTTCGAGCTGCCCGAGGTGGTGTTCCGCTCCCAGCAGATCCCGAGGTGATCCAGCGCTTCTTCGCCGCCTCCGGCCACCCCCACAGCGCCGTGCGCTCCGTCTCCCGCCTCCGACGCCGCTACAGGTACGTAACCCTGCCTCCGCCCCTCCTCTCTCTCTCTCTCTCTCGCGCGCACGCGCGCACTTGCGCTCGTGTGTGCTCTCGTGTCGGTTCGACGCTGCACCAGGCCCGCCGCTAGCTCGGCGGTCGTTGTGCTTGCCGCCCGCCTCCCTCCTTCTCTGCTCGTTGGTGGGCGCCTCTCGTTGGCGCGCCTCCGTAAGCAAGCCCGGGCTCGCTTTTCCTCTCTCCCCGCGCGTGCTCTCTCGTTGGGTTTTTTTGGTTGATTGGTTGGTTCCTGCGGGCTCGGTCGGTCCGTGTGTCGCCTCCAGTGGCTTCCCAATTTGCTTAGATCTGGTTTCCTATTCTGGAATTTCGATTTCCTCGTCTCTCTGTGCAGCGGTGGAGCTTGGGCCAAAGTAAACTGGGGGCACCATTGATTGGTAGGTGAATTAGATGGTCATTTTGAAGCGCAATTAGCAACTCAGCTCGCATTCTAAGAATTGTTCCATGCTGGCCTCAACATAGCTGCGCCACTATGTGCGTGTGTCTCCTTTGTTTGATTTGATTTGCTCTCCTTTGATTTGATTTGGCAGGAAGTGAGCTCGCCGATCGCGAGGTGGATCGGGAGGGAGGCCCTGGACCCCGACGACACCGTGGTCAAGACACCCCTCGTCGACCGGCATCGTGCTCGTGCTCGTCGGCGATGCGTGGCACCCCATGACACCCAACCTCGGCCAGGGCGCATGCTGCGCGCTCGAGGACGCGGTCGTCCTGGAGCCATCCGCGAGGCGCTGCACGGGTACGAGAGGGAGAGGTGGTCGCACGTGTTCCCGCTGACGGCGCGTGCTGGGCTCGTCGGCGCGCTCGGTGCAGTGGGGGAACCCGGCGGTGTGCGCGGCGCGGGACGGTGTGGTGGGGAGATCCCTGGGGGCTGCCTTTTTTTTTAGTTTTTAGCATATCTCCATTGACGGGCGCGACCTCCCGTCAGTGGATTTTTTATCTCCACTGACGGGAGCTTGCTGACGGGCGCAAAACCTGTCAGTGAAGACGGTTTTGCGCCCGTCAGCGGAAGTGTTTGGTGAGGTAGTGATAGATACTTCATCAGAATAAAAGCTTCGACTTTCGACATCATAATAGTTATAAAATGCCACAAATAATATTTTACATAACCAATTAACCAAAATAAGGTCAACAACGCATCAAATAGAGGTTGACGGGGCAAACGGCCAAGGGCAGTTGAAAAACGGAGGGCGTGGCAGGCTGCGGTTACCTCAACAAGGAGGAGGGCAATGTGGGCGGGCACGGCAACCAACGTCAAAGGACGTGATGTCATCGGTGGGGTCAGGTGGGTGGAGGACGTGGTGTCGTCTGTTAGGCAAATGGTGCGGCATAGTCAGGTGGGCGGAGGGCGCGGCGTCGACGTGCTAGTGCGGGTGGAGGACGACCAGCACCAACGCTGGTGTCGGCGAGGTGGCATTGTCGATCAATCGAGGGCGAGGAGGTTGAGTGTTTGTTAGGCCATTTGGGACTGTGGAGAAAATTGGAGATCGAAATCGATTGATGTATTGCATTGTCTGGATCCGGATGGGCCATGCTTCTTGGACTGGGCCATGAATTTCAGAAATGGGCTTAGATAATCCTGGAACTTTCAGTTCTCCTTTTTAATTCAGTTTTCTTTTTCGATGATAATAGCCCTCCCATTTTCGTTTATTTTTCGGTTTAAAACTTATTTTCCCATTTTCGTTTTTGTACCAGCATTTTTGGTTTCAGTTTCTATATAGAATCTTACATTTACCTTTTTTTAATAAATAGATAAAAACTTTATGTTCCGTTTTCATCCCTAGTGTGTCATACAAACAAGATTCAATTCGGGGGGGTTAATCCTTCCATGTCAGCTTTGAGCTTTCTGATCGATCCCGTGGAGTGTTGGTTCTACAAGTGTTCTGTTACCGTCCGACAAAGCGAAGGGCCACATGGGCCTGTTCAGGTTTGGGCGGCTGCTCCGACGAGAGACAGGGCAACGAGGGGTGCAGGCAGGGTGGCTGCTGCCTAGCCTAGGAGTATCGATCTCGTCGCGTTCTCGGTCGCTAGAATTTAGGTGCGTGGCATTCATTCGATGGCTGACAAACATGCGTGCTGCCGGCCGGCCGCCGGGCGCTCGGTCACTCACTGACGGGTACCGACGGTTGGGGTGGTACGTACTTGTACGCGCATCTATGGCGAGGGCCCGAGACTTGGGCGGCTACGTTTTGGTCCTACTCCTGTACTGCCCCACTGTGATTGTGATGGCTGGAGTGAGAAAGAAACCATGTGGAAGTCCTGAAAGAATGCCTGCATTGGTGCATCATCAGTGTCGACGATGGACAACTGTTGTTCGGAGATGATCTTATTAGTAGCATGCCATGTTTGTTATAGAAAAAGGAAAATTGCTTACAAGATATATACCTGATTCTTCCAAGTCCCGGATAATTTGATGTTGCCACCTGTATTTGAAATGGATGCGTATTCAGTGTATGTATCCTAAGGGAATCAAGGCTCACAGTACAGTACAGCTTTCCGGCCAAAACTTTATGGTCTACCACCGCTCAAAACACTAATTTTTCATTGACTTTAAACGACGGTCACAGAACTAGATATCCTCAGAAAAGTCTAACGTGTGACATGAATGCTAGGTCAAATCACTTAACTTGTTTACAGATGGATGCCACATAGTAGCTAAACACGAGATTATATATTGATAGGAACCTCAATAGGATCATAGCAGACAACTTGGCACAATGTTACGAAGTCGTTTTGGTGGTTATATTTCACCAATCTAGCTTAATTAGTTGTTTCTTAGCATGGCCTACACTGCGTCATGCAATAACATATGCTCCCTCTGGTCTTCCCAAAATCCATTATTCATTTGTACAAAGGAATATATACCTTCCTAGCTAGTCCATTTCCATGGGTGGTTAAGGTGCACGCATCCTGCCCAACATGTTCTTTCTTGAGGGTAGCATCCACCAGCCTTCCTCCCAAACATTTGTCATGAGGGTTGGTGCGCAGGCCCAAATCTGGACCGGCCCCCACAAAACGATCACGGTAGCTAGGGGGCTTAAAGCAAGGCATTATTTAGAGAGAGAATTATCCGTATACCACCGAATAATGTTGTAATTTTCTCTATACCACTGAATAACGCTTAAGTCCCTACATGTTCCTGAATAACGTGTTTTAGTTTCCTGTATACTATTCCATTAACTTTTCGTTAGAAGGGCGTCGTTAACTCCATTAACACATGTCAGATTTTTCAATATTGCCAAAGTTACTCTTACCTCTTAAGAATACACCTGCTAGAGTTGCTCTACCTCTGTTCTGTTCTTGTCCTGAGCTCCAAACCCTAGTGTGTTGCAGCTGCCGGAGTGCGGCATCATCGGAGCTCATCCACGGCAGCCAATTGGCACCACTCCGATAGTGTTTGCAGGTGTTGTGACTCGTGGCGTTTAAAATGGAATATGCGCGCTAGGTGGAAGAGCAGGGGAGACGAGTGGCACTGCAAGTGCACTCATTGGAGATCCAGCTACCAGCTTCGGATCCTCATCGAGGCCAGGCTCGTGCACTACAATGGGATACAGGGCCGGCCCTGCAGGGGGCGGCCGCCCCGGGCTCCCAAAATCCAGGGGCCCCCAAAATCCTGGTGCATACTGATTTTGGATACATTTAAGTGTTATTGATAATATTTCATATATACGTATATTCCTTGTTATAGTTATTATGTCTATATTAAGGGCCCTGAGTTTTAGTTTCGCCTCGGGCCCCCAATATCTTAGGACCGGCCCTGATGGGATATTCCGGGCAAAGACAATTGGTGCCAAGTATGACGTCCTCTAAGTCATGTCCGATGTGTGGAGGGCCGCTGCCGAGTGCTTCTTCCTCTCAAAGTCTTGATCACCAGCCTCCGCCCCTTCAAGCTCCTCCAAGGCACGCGCAAGCGTGCACAATGCACTGAGGCATGGCCTCATTCACTTCACAGACAACATTGACAAGGTGGCGTACATGTGGTGTTTGTTTGTGCAAAATTCTAGTCGTAGCTAGAGTCTTGACAGAGGAACATGCGTTGGCGGTGAGCTGGTTGCAGCAGACGGCTCTGATTTTCTTTTTTGTGTTATATAAAGCCTAAATACCCCCATTTTGCTGACCCAAAATAGAAACTTTACTCCAATCGTTTGCAACAAAAAAATTTACGTGCGAAGGACGGATTACTAGCATAGAGGAATTAGTGTTTATGCCAAGAGTGGTTTACTGGTATAGAGGAAATTAGTGTTTATTTTAAATGGCAGGGAGAGAATTACGTTACAAGTGAAAATATGGACAAATCAGTCATTTTGTACACTCAAGGGAGATGGTTGGTTGGAAAGCTAACCGGGATGGCATAAAGAGAAGTAATTTTGTTATTGAGTGGTATATAGGGAATTGAAACGTTATTCGGTGGAGAAAACTAAGTATGTGATTAATCCTTATACGCAATTTCCCGCATGCAAATTCTCCCTCTCAATATCCAAACCAACCGTCACAGGCACTTCACGGGTCCGATGTGACGAGCTTTTTTTATAAATATTATTTTTAAAAAAAATTCAAAATTTATAGGTTTTTTTTTAAATCATAAAACTAGCACCCTGTCGTCCAACCATTGGACGACAAGAGGCCACCTGTCGTTCAATGGTGGAACGACATGAGATGGATCCTTTGAAGTACTGTACTGGTAACAGTACGACTTCTATCTCTAACTTTTGCTTACTCCAAATCATCTCGTGCATTAAATCTTAGTAGAAAAATGGATCATTTGCAGGCCCATGTATCCACGGGTGCGATCGGATTTCAAATCCGTGCGTCGGTTTTCGAATTGCTGTGAATTTAGACTGTTTTTATCAAATTTCTTGAAAATTTAGAGATAGAAGTCGTACTGTTACCAGTACAGTACTCCAAAGGATCCATCTCATGTCGTTCCACCATTGAACAACAGGTGCCATGTTGTTCCCCGGTTGGCCGACAAGCACCTTGTCGTCTAATGGTTAGACGACAGGCCGTCCAATGGTTGGACGACAGGGTGCTAGTTTTGTGATTTTTTCTAAAAAGCCTATAGATTCTGGAAAAAAAATTTATAAATAACATTTATAAAAAAAAGTTCCCAATGTGACACTTTTGTTCCCCTCTAGTGACATGTTCCCTTTCAACGACTCGTACATTACACCGATGCAACATTCTACGAAAATCACCCAACATGTCAATGGAGAAATGAGCACGGACAGAGACGTACGGACAGATAGGGGGACAAAAACGCTAAACATGATCTTACACGCGGCACAGCCTTGTTGGTCAAGATCTTACACGCAGCACAACCTTATTGGTCTTGCAAAGTATCTCAAAGTAATTTGACTGGTGAGGACTCGAGACAAAAGTAATAGAAAAAACTAGATTAAGAACGGAAAAGGGACGTCGAAAGATCGATCGAGCAAGGAAGCGGATCGAGATCGGATTAGTTGGAAGGAGATATGGCGCCGGCTTGGGGCTTGTGGTGCGCGATGCTGCTGCTATTTTTCTTCCCTAGTCATCGTGCGATCCAACATCTGCACCGGCCTCCCGTTCGGCCAGGAGGGACGCACCTGAGTCCTCCAAGATCTCGCCCAAATCTCTATTCCGACCCGACCTACGCGTCCCTGCCCTGCGCGCGGGTCCGGAGCTCCTCGCCGCGCGACGCGTGTCGACGACGACGACGACGGGCCCCGAGAGCGAGAGCCGACCGGCCCCGCATCCGCGGTGACGACGGCGACATGGCGCGCATCCGTCGACCGCCGCATTGATTCTCCATCGACGTGGCAGCGATCCGGCGAGCGCGCACTGTGTGTTAAATGTTAACTACTAACTGATCTGAGCTCGATCAATCGTTCGCCTCTAGCTGTTCTTCTCGATCGGTCAGATGAGAGCGGCAGGGATCGAGCTGTTTGCTGATTTGCCGCTGTTGCCGACAGGTGATGGGCTGACTACTAGCTTTGGAAACATTCAAACCACGTATAAAATTCTCGTGGGTCACAGAGCAACTTCTCGGCTGGCTCATGGCCGCGAATGGACGTGTGACGATCGAAAAGATTTGGAATTCTTTTCTAGATTTGTAGTATCTCTTTTAGCTAATCAGTGAGCTAGTGAAGTGGACTAGCTAGTGGAGTGCTCCTTTGTTCATCGTACGTGAATCAAATCCTCTTCATGTTTGGACCGGATGCTGTGTTATATTTAATGACGTGTTAGCCTATCTACCTTTTCTGGTTCACTTACTAACTTCTCCACTACAGCACTGTGCATTTCCCTGCTCTGAGCGTCAGTTAAAAGGTGGGACAGAAAGGTTGGACGGATATTTACCTCGCGCGGTCTCCGTTTACTCTGCATGTAATTAACTGGATGTATTTACCTCGCGCGGTCTCCGTTTACTCTGCATGTAATTAACTGGATGTGTGCAGTACCTTCTCGGTCATTCGCTGTCGTTTTCGCGTCGATAAAACTACAGTATGTGTGTGTTCAAATTGTATCGAGTATGTGTTCGAGTTAGGCTAGAAGTTAGGACTTAGAGTTGTATTAAGGATAGAGTATAGTCTGTGTTAGACTCTTGTAATCTAGGTCTTCAATAGATGGAGGCACTATGTGTAACCAATGACGAGTAACTTGAAGAGTTATGATGGGGAGGTGCGCCTGTAGTCATGCCCTGTGGATGTAAGCTTTACGGCTGAAGCATGTTAAAAATATTATGTCTCTTGTCACTTTTTTCTGCAATGCTCTCGGAATAGATCTACACTTCCGCGTGTAGCCTCACGGGAGATCAGCATGGAATCAACCGCCTATGGCTAATTTTCATAACAAGTAGTATTAGAACTACAAGGTCGATGGTAGATCTTGAGGTGGTGCAGAAGAATCCAGCGGATACGAGATTGAGGGCGGCGGCGCATCCATAAGGCAAGGTGGAACCTAGCGCATGTCATACAAGGCCATTTCTAGAAGGCGTCGAAATTTACACTAATTTTTGTGTGGAAGAATACGACACGAGGTGGAGTGGAAGAGAGGCTGCTAATGGAAGTCACGGCGGCCCACGGCAATGGTTGCAGGCAGCCTAGGCGGAGTTACTGTGTGGAGCCGGCCCAGACGGGGAGCAAGGCCGGCCCAGGCAAGGCTGCGCCGGCCCAGGCATGGTGCGGAGCGGGTCAAGCGGTTGAAGGCAGCCCAGATGGGGCGGAACGGCCTAGCGGGGAGCGAAGTAGGCCGGGAGGCAGCCTAGGCATAAAAACAAGTTCAATTTCGGGGGAGAAATCCGAATTTTGCTTAAATTCGGGTTGGATTCCAAATTTTGGTGGGAAAGGGACTCGGAGTAGGAGTCTAGTTTGGATTTCAGGATCCAAGCACTGCTATATAAATAGGATTTGGGGGAGGCTTTAAGGCACGAGAGCTTAGGAGTTCAAAGCCTAGACAGCCAATCTGGAGAACACAAGTTTCGAAGGAGAGGAGCACTCATATTCGGAGGAGGAGATCGGTGCGACATCGATCGAACAGGAGACAGGCGTTCAAGTCGGATATTCAGATCTATTTGAGAGAGGCGACATGTCTTCAACAAGGTTCGAGGTGGCAAAGTTTGATGGCACTACCAGTTTCATCCTGTGACGACAAGGGTCAACGATCTGTTGGCGCAACAGGATTGCTCCAAGGTTTTGTAGGATCTCCAGCCAAAGAAGATGGATAATGATACTTGAGAGGAGCTGAAAGTCAGGACGACCAGGATCATATGGCTGAGTCTGTCAGATACGATAATGTATAATGTGATGGACGAGACTTTGCCAAAGCGAATATGTGTCAAGCTAAAGGCTTAATTCATGTCAAGACTTTGACCAATAAGTTGTATTTAAAGCAAAAATTGTAGGGTTGAAGATGCAGGAGCAGTCAAATCTCGTGGAGCATGTGATCGTCTTCAATCAAGTGGTCATGGATCTAACACGACTAGAGGTGAAGCTTGATGATGAGGACAATGCCATAATTCTTCTGTGTTCACTGCTATCATCCTATGAACATTTGGTCATTACTCTGATGTATGGTAAGGAAATCATCAAGATTGAAGATATTACCACAACGTTACTGACTTAGGATCTGAGAAGAAAGAATAATACAGTGGAAATCTCCCATGCTCATGCTGAAGGCTTGCTAGTCAAAGGTGATCTATGCAGAAAAAAACATGAGCGGGTAGGTCATACAAGAATAAGAACTAAAACCGGAAGAGGTCACAATGCTACAAGTGCAAGGAGTGGGGACATATAAATAGAGATTGTCCAGAGTACAAGGCTAAAGCAAGCACCAATGTAGCTTGGGAGGTGATAATAGTAAAGATGATACTTGTGATGTGCTCAGACTTTCAGATAACCAATCTACAACAATGTGGATATTGGATTCAGCAAATTACTTTCATGTGACACCAATGAGTGGTTCAACACGTATGAATCTAGTAATTTTGGTAAGGTCTATCAAGGTAATGACACGGGCCATAGCATTGTGGGGATTGGTGACATCAAGATCAAGACAAGTGATGGCGTGGAGCAGCTACTCAGAGGTGTGAGACATGTGCCAAGGTACAAAGGAATCAGATTTCGCTAGGGTCTTCATGATGATGATTTTGTCTACAAGGTTGATAGGGATAGAAGACCATGAGAAGCAAGAAGAATAATGTGACTGTGATGAAGGAGAGAAGGACTACAAAAAACCTTTACAAGCCACAAGGATATGTTATTGTAGGTGGAGCCACTAAAGAGCCAGGCATGGCGACACTTGCGGTGGAGGACGACATGTCTATGGCCAAGTCAGACTTATCGGGTGACTCCAGTTAGTGAGCTACAAATGAGAAGACCCAAGTCCTAAGAGAGTACGGAGATTCACACAAGACGGCTTCAAGGTGGCGAGGGACATATTCGTTAAGGTGGAGTTTGTTGAAATTATGTTGAATATGTGTTCGAGTTAGATTACGAGTTAGAATTTAGAGTTGTAGTAGGGATATGATAGAGTTTGTATCGAACTATTGTCACCTAGGCTTTCAATCAATAGAGTACTCTATGTAACAAATGATATGTAACTTGGAGACATACGATAGGGAGATGTACCTGTAGTCATGTTCATGGACGTAGGTCTTACGACTAAACTATGTTAAAAAATATTATATTTCTAGTTTTTCTTTTCTGTAATACTCGTAAAATAGATTTACATTTCTCCATACTGTCTCGGCGTGCAATCAAACGCGTAGGCCCGATTTTCGTAACATAAGGCAACTAGCTACGCAAAGAATTTACGAGGGAGGTTACAGATCCGGTGGTCCTGGAGTAAGGTTTACGGTTGGCCGAACCCATAGATCTACATGCATGGATGGAAAACGCTGTTCATTGAGGTTATCCAACACTTTTGACGGATATAATAGATGGGAAAAGTTTTGCCTCCCCTCTAGGCTACTTTAATTTTCTGGCTAGCTGCTCGGATGAACGTACTGGGCTTCTACTGTTGCAGAGGCCTCTCAGAGCGCTGCATATAGTGCATGATTTGAACTGTTTTCTGTGGAATTACTGTGTCCCAAATAGACACAATATTTCTTACCTATTTAAGCCTAACTAAAACTTCACTATGTCCTCAATCAATGAATTAGTACAGAGTACAAAACAGAGAACATCAATTATCATCATCATCCCAAACCCCACAATGTATACGATCAACGACAGATATCTTAATGGTTATATATTCCATGTTACCAACCATGTGATGCTTCTAGGAATACCGGTCCCTGCATGAGGGACCACGTACACAAGCTGCGAGCGAGCTAACAATACCGAACACTGATAGATCCATGGCGGGCGCAGCTGGACCATGCACTGGCTAGCTTGATCGATCATAACTCTGCAACGGTTTCGGAACAACAGCAGCAGCAACCACTTGAGCTCGATCAGGCCCCAGCCTGTTGGCCCGGCCGTATTCAAAGCCGGTGGACGTACGTCCAGACACTGCCACATGCATGCGGAGAGCACTCGACAGAAACGGTTGCACAACCTGACCTGCCGGGATGCATGCATGGACGGTTGGTTCACCGTTTACCGTTGCAACTCGCAAAAGTAGGTTAACTTGCCTGCTTTCCGCTTGCTTCGTGAGTGAGTCACGTAGGCGTGCGTACGTACGGACGGACGTCCTCTCCGACCGGCAGTGCTATACGGAAGAGCAATCAAGTAGCTCGTTACTCACTACCGCTCCTGCGTGCGAATGGCGAGCAGAAGTACGTGTGAGATAGCCGACGACGTGACGACATAGAAGCAGCAGCAGCACGGCCCTGTACTGACGTTTTCTTGAGGCGAAACTCTGCAGCTGCCATTGATGAATGGTCAACTTTCTCGAGTTGTCAGGTCGGTTGTGCCGTACGTACGTTACGTAGTACTACTAGTGTACCGAGCGATAGAAAGGTCGAGAATGGTTCTCGTCCTTTCAGATGCATGCATATATGGGAGCGAAATTTAAGGATGGCACTCTCTGAAGTATGCATGAGAAGTAGTACTGCATTGATAAGATAAAAGAAAGTGTACAGGCTAGGTACGTACGCGCATGCACGTACGGGCTCCGAGTCCAACAAAAGCTTGGAGCAAACCACGTACGAGCTAAGCTAGCATGCGGTAACAACCACAACAATAAATGTATCAAGAAGAGGTTCCTACATCTTTATACATGCATGTGACCATCCACACACAGCAGCACAGAGCCGGAGTGATCATCCGAGAAACTCCAAAAGCGATCGAGGACGACGGGCTAGTGCGCGAAACGTTTATTGCATCACCATGAGGAGTTGCCGGGCCCAGCTGAGCTACCACGGCGCATACTGCAGGGCAGCAGGGTAGGCGACGGCACCGAACGCGGCGGCGGCGCCGCTGGCGGCCGCGGCGAGCTCGAGGGACTGCACCTGTGACTTGAGGAACTTGACGTAGTGGATGGCCTCGTCGAGCATGGACGCGGTGTCCATCTTGGTGCCGCCCGGGACGAGCCGTTGCAGGATGCGGATGCGCTCGCTGATGCGCTCCCGCCGCAGCCGCGCCGCCACGCTCTGGGGGTCCTTGGAGGTCCGCACGTTGCGCCGCTTCGGCGGGCGCACCGCCTCCGGGTCGATGCTCACCGGCTGCAGCGCGGCGATGTGGAAGATCATCTCGCGCATCGCGTCCGACGACGACCCCTGCGGCAGCGTGCCGCCGGGGTAGTCAACGGCCCCCGGAGAAATCACGTGCTCCTGGTGCGCGCCGCCGGTGCCGGCGTACGCAGCAGGCGAGGAGTACAGGTCCTGATGGTAACCTGCGGCCGTGGTTGCGCAGGTCGACATGTGCGGCGGAGGCGAGAAGCTGTGGGCAGGGGTCTGCATGGGCGATATCGGCGGCGACGTGTCCCCCGCCATCAGCGACTGGTCGGTGAGCGCGTGCTCCAACTGAAGCATCGTGTTCATTAGCGCGAGCTGCGCCTCCGGGCAGGAATTCAGCAGGTCGAAGTCCATCAACTAGTTTGGGTTTTCGATCGAGAGCTACCTCGCAATCTCGGCCTCAATGGGACGTGTGTGTTCTTGCAAGGACCGGTAACGCTACGAGCTTGAGCTAGAGCTAGCTAGTTGGCTGTTTCAGGAAGGTGTGGTGAAGGTTTTTCTGCCTGTGCTGTTATGAAACCGCAAGTGGAGAGGCTTATTTATAAGCGAGGAGCCGGGACCGTAGGGCCCGGCGGGCGGCCCGGGCCGTTGCGATTTGGAGTGGACTCGTTAATGTGATGCTGCTGCTTCTTCCTATCTGTGGCATTAGCAGTTTCAGCACTAGCTCTCTCTTCAATTATTCCCCTTCTTGTTTTGTTTTCCTCTCTTCTTTCGCCTTTCTGCTCCTTCCTGGAATTGCACTGCACTGGGGCAGCATGTCTAGATAAGCTTTCGCTTTCTTTTAATTCCCGTGAAAACGACATTCTCGCTAATATGTCTCAGGGGAACAAGCATTAGCCGAAATCACAAGATCGATGACACGAAATTAAAAATGCCGACTGCTGCTTTAGCCTTCAAATTAAACCTTCTTTTGCATGGAACCTTTGATTGGTCTAGCGGCGAAGTTCATGGTGGCCTGACACGTGCAAGGTTATGTTGGCGATCGACTTTTCACACGTTGCTGTCAACGTATCGGTAGTGGAGCATCAGGTCAGTTCCGGTGCAGCGATGTCAGCACTGTTTTAACCATACCTACTAGACAAAAAACTGATATAAAAGATTGAGTAAAAAGAAAAAAGAGTCTTACATCCAACATCAGATACGGCTCCAATTAGAGAAACTGATGCACATTAATTGCCTTATTGATCCTTTGCACAACCCACTACCCTCTGGACGTACGATCTCTACCCCGTACAGAACTCGCCATGGTGTCGCCGTGCCACCTCTCCTTGTCGCCCTTTATGTCATGGCGCTGCCTCTTCTCGTCACCCCCGACATTGCAGCGTTGCTTCTTCTCATCAAATAAGCTTTGTAGCAACCTGTAATCTTCGGTTAATTTAGATTTTTATGGTTATTTATGTAAGCGTTGTCTAAATAACTTAGTTTCGATTAATTAGACTCGAGGGTCTGCACTTTGAAAAGGAAAACATATAAGTGGGGGCAGCATAGCCCCTGCTCCATGTGCGATGAATCGCTCGCGCGTGTGCTTTTTTCTCTACGAACACGCGGGTAGCTTGCTCCGTGGATTGGTTCGGTGGTGCTGTGCTTTTGTTGCGTTATGTAGTAATCGATCGTATTGTAAGAGAAGGGCATCAACATATTACATTACATATTTACACGTGACGCGCGAGACTTGGAGAGAAAACGAAAAATTGCGCAAAGGTTCATGATTTTGATTGATAAGACAATGGAAAAGCCAAAGTATAATTAATCTACAGTATGTAACAAGTAAATCCTGTTCTGAACTTTTCACCGTTTAGACAGATTGAAGATTGAATTGGAGTTGAGGTACGGAATAAAACGACATCAAGAAAAGCGAGCGTACACGGGGAGTTGCTATCAGCTCCCAACACGGTCAACGGGCTCAGGACGTTGGTCAGTTGGTCGGTTGGCGTTTGGTACCTTTATAAATGGCCCGGACCCGCCGTGCTTAGCCTAGCCGTTCACGATCCGACCGCGCGTGGCAACCCACGTGGCGATGATCCACGGCAGTACAAACGTGGCCGGTTCCCTTGAATTTTTTTTATAAATATTATTTTAAAAATAAAGAATTCGACATCTATACGTTCGGTTTCAGAAATTAAAAAATAGCACCCTGTCGCCCGACGGTGAGATGACAAAGGGCTTGTCGTCCAACGGTCGACCGACATGCCCCTGTCGTCCCATGGGCCACCGACAACTCAGCCGAAAAGCACGACAATACGTCTGTCATCCGACCGTTGGATGACAGGGGCTTATCATCCGACGGTGGAACGATAAGTCCCCCTATCGTCCAACAATCGGATGACAAGCCCCCTTGTCGTTCCACCGTCGGATGACAAGCCCCCCTGTATGTTTCACCGTTGGGCTTGTCGTTCCACTGTCGGTTGACAAGCCCCTGTCGTCTGACGGGCGGCCGACAGGGTGCTACTTTTGTAATTTCTGAAACCGGATTTCTAAAACCGGACGTGTAGATTTCGAATTCTTTATTTTTAAAATAATATTTATAAAAAAACCTCGGTTCCCTTGCCTCCCCACGGGCGTCCACTGCGTCCCGGCCGGACAGATTAATTACCGACGCATGCAGAAATTACCCACCGGCCACCACCTCCATTTACGTTACGTTACGCTCACCCACAAATTTTTATCCCAAGGTTCTTAAGTTCGCTGACCGTTTTTCGTATAAAAATAAGTTCGTTTTTATCCTTCCACTAGCCGAGTCTAAAATAGGACAAATTTAATCCATGCCTTTCAAAACCGGGCAGATTTAGCCCCTCCTCTAACTCATAGTGGTTTAACTAATGATGAGACGGTTGTTCCGCGGATATAGCAATTTAGCCAGTAAATAAAGAAAAATATAAAATTTAAGATTAACATTGCTGTTTCATACATTTTTACCATACTCTGTTTTCGCCCTGGTATATTCTACAACTCCCTCGTCATGTGGGTAGAAATAAAACAACACGCAAATTTGTCAACATCGCCTGAATTGGTGGCATACTTTGTCTTTTAGGTGCAACGATGAGCACCCATTGTTGTGAACCTACTTAGATTGGTTCCAGTTCTCGCCTCCTAGGCGGATTTAGGGGGGGTTCAATGGGTGCTATGGCACTTTATAAAAGACTGCAAATTTTCTTAAACCATAGTTGTTGGGGGAAGGGTCCCCACGTTACGCCGAACCGACGGGCTCCCCCCTGACAACGTCAAGACCCCTCTCCCTGCGTCAACCCATTTCGCCCGGCATCAATAAACTCCGCGGTCATCGCCGACAGCGTCGAGGCCACGCCCCGTCCCGGTGGACGTCAGGGCCCTGCCCCGCCCCGGCGGGCGTCGAGGCCTTGCCCCATCCCGGCGGACGTCAGGGCCGTGCCTCGTCCCGGCGGATGTCGAGGCCTTGCCCCATCCCGGCGGACGCTAGGGCCGTGCCCCGTCCCGGCGGACATCTGGACCATGCCCCGCCCCAACGGACGTTGAGGCCGCGCTTCGCCCTGTTGCCAAGGGCAACACATCGTCAAGGTCTACGTCGACGTCGTCAAAGACCACCTCGACGTGCTTAGGGATTTCTCCAAAGATACCAAAGAATATTCTCCGAAGATGCCCGGGAATATTCTCCCAATATCCTCTAAGGATGGACAAATGACCATAATGCCCTTGTAAATTCCCTCTCATGTGAGGGCAAAATTGTAAGCTTCTATTTTTCATTCTCAAACCCTATAAATATCCCCTAGGGGGTAGAGAAAAGGGGATCCATTTTTCATTTTCCTCTCTTGTGAGCTCTCTATTCCATGCCCTAATGCGAATATTGATTTCCGTCGTCGACTGTCTCGCGCGTATTGCTTCTCGCTCGTTTGTCCCTCGCACGCCCGGAGGTCGCTGTAGCTGACCGGGGGTGCCACAAATTTACTGTCTAGGCTCGTACCTACGACAGTTGGCGCCGACCGTGGGGAGTCGAGCGAAAAGCCATGGCGCCGAAGAGAAAGAGCACGGAGGACGATCATCCCCCGTGCACCAAACCCGACGCGTCGAGACAGGACGAACAACATGGTCGTCACCATGGAGCTTAGCGGCGCCCGCGTCAACGACCCGTCGGCCGCTAACCTCCGAGCCGATGACTCATCAGCCGACGTTCGGGCTACTGGACTCCCCGCGGCTGTGATCAATGTGGCAAACTCTGAAGCACGCATCGAAACGGAGGCCAAAACCCTGGGGCGCGAAGCTAATGAGCTCAGGGAGATGCTGTAATTAAGCCAAATGTTGCGTGACGGCGACACCAGGGGCTTGTCATCGACATCGCCCTCGTCCACGCTCTCGGATTTGGCATCCTCCGCGCCCGTCCTTGGTGACATCAGGGGCTTGTCGTTGGCATCGCCATTGTCCGCCGCGCTCATCCGCCACCCGCATCCGCCGTGCCGCGCTCGACTGCCGCGAAGGGGTCATCCGCCGTGCACGTCCGCCGCGACGACGTCATCCGCCACGCGCGTCCGCCGCGACGAGGCCATCCGCCGCGCTCGTCCGCCGCTGTGGGGCCGTCCGCCACGCGCGTCCGCCGCACGAGTCCGCCGCGACAAGGTCGTCCGCTGCGCTCGTCCGCCGCACGCGTCCGCCGCGAAGAGGTCATCCGCCACGCGCGTCTGCTGTGCCGCGCTCGTCCGCCGCATGCGTCCGCCGCGACGAGGCCATCCGCCGCGCTCGTCCGCCGCTGTGGGGCCGTCCGCCACGCGCGTCCACCGCACAAGTCCGCCGAGACAAGGTCGTCCGCTGCGCTCGTCCGTCGCACGCGTCCGCCGCGAAGAGGTCATCCGCCACGCGCGTCTGCTGTGCCGCGCTCGTCCGCCACATGCGTTCGCCGCGACGAGGTCGTCCGCCGTGCGCGTTCGCTGCACGTGTCCGCCGCGATGACGTCGTCCGCCACGCTCATCCGCCGCGCGCGTCCGCCGTGCCGCGCTCGTCCGCCGCGACGGGGCCATCCACCGCGCGCATCCGCCGCACGCGTCTACCGCGACGAGGTCATCCGCTGCGCTCATCCGCCGCTAGCGTCCGCCGCGAAGAGGTCGTCCCGCGCCGCGCTCGTCCGCCGCGACGCGGTCTTCCGCCGTGCTCATCCGCCGCTCGCGTCTGCCGCGATGCGGTCTTCCGCCGTGCTCATCCGCCGCGTTCGTTCGCTGCACCGCACTCGTGTGCCACACGCGTCCGCCTCGCCGCACTCACCATCGACGTCGCCCTCGTCCACGCTCTCGGGCTTAGCATCCTCCACGCCCGCCCTCGGCGACATCAAGGGCTCGTCAACATCACCCACGCCCCACGCGCTCGCCCTCGGTGACATCACGCGACCTCATCGTCCCGGTAAACGCCTGCCACTTCGGACTACGTCCTTTGCTCCTATTGTGGTCGACACCGCACGGGATCATCATCTACGTCATTCACGCGCACGTCCACATCGTCCGGGCCGCTTCGACCAAGCATGTCAGGAGCAGACATTTATATTAGCGTCACCACGCTTCATCCACAAGTGTAGACAACTCTGTCTCAGCAAAGGGCTTAACGCATCGACATGGCATCAAGCGTGACAGGTTTCAATTATCTCCGTCCGGGATAGAGTGTCCCTTCCCTCCGGGGTCGTGCGACGATAAGCTCCCCGCGATGTCCGAGCCATCTCCGTCCGGGATAGAGTGTCCCTTCCCTCCGGGGTCGTGCGACGATAAGCTTCCCGCGACGCCCGAGCCATCTCCGTCCGGATAGAGTGTCCCTTCCCTCCGGGGTCGTGCGACGAATAGCTCTCCGCGATGTCGAGCCACCTCCATCCGGGATAGAGTGTCCCTTCCCTCCGGGGTCGTGCGACGATAAGCTCCCCGCGATGTCGAGCCATCTCCGTCCGGGTAGAGCGTCCCTTCCCTCCGGGGTCGCGCGACGATAAGCTCCCCGCGATGTCGAGCCATCTCCGTCTGGGATAAAGCGCCCCTTCCCTCCGGGGTCGTGCGACGGTAAGCTCCCCGCGACGTCGAAACAGGCACATATATGTCGAAGTAAGGCAGAAATGTTCTTACACGCACCATCGAGCGTCATGTGTTTGTCACCATCGAGTGACCAAGTGTTTGCCACCATCGAGTGTCACATGTTGTTATCATCATACACTAAATGACTGTGGCCATCGCACGCTAATTGTTGGTCCCTGTCGCACGTGAAGTGTCCATGTCAGGGGAAACATCAATGCCCTCCTTGCTACGCCATCAGGCCTTGGAAGTTTGTGGTTGCGGAAGGCCACAAGCGCTCTCAGCCATGTCCTCGAGCGCTAGGTTTTTCCGTTGGGAGGCAGGGTACTGCACACCTCGCAACACACTATCTCCTCCGACACGATGGCCTAATAATCCCACCGGAGCACGCTGCGTCAAAATTCACGCAAAAAGGGCACACACCTTGCAGGTACCGGACCTCACGCTCGGCGCTAGCCATATGCGCACACCAATATCGTCCCGCGATGTGAACACATCAACGCAGGCGACACCACAGACGTCTCGGCAAGCTACCGCAGCACGCTTCAACACCATCCGCGGGCAAAGTACCACATGCGCCTCAACGCCCTCCCCGGGCACGGTCCGTGTGTGCCTCGACACCTTCCGCGCTCGGCACCATCTGGACAAGGGGCTCCCCCAGAAACAAAGCCAAGCTGCCAGGCGTCATTACTCTGCTCGACGTCGACATGCCTTGCACGGTGTCAACACGCCTCGCGCGGCGTTGACACTCTGCCCAGCGTCGGCGTCTTCCGTCCGACATAGACGTGCTCCTCGGCCCCGACGCACTTCGCCATCACGAACACGCTCCGTCGAAGTCGACATGTTTCTCAGCGTCGACATGCTCCTCGACACCGACATACCCCGTCGACGCGGACATGCCTCACCCGGTGTTGACATGTTCCCTCCGGCATCGACGCTCTACCTGGCATCCACATGTTCCGCCTAGCGTCGACATGCTCCGCCGATGTGGACATACTCCTCGGTATCAACATACCCTACCGACGCGGACATGCCTCGTCTGGCTTCGACATACTTCGCTAAGGTCGACATGCTCCTCAGTGTTGACATGCTCCGCCGACGTAGATGGGCGCTGAGGTTCTCTCCTAAGGACGAGAGCCGCGATATGACCGTCAACCGGGGCGACGTGCGCTATTGTCCTGTCTTAGGCGACGTCTCCGTCGCCGTGTCGGGACAACCTTCACTCCGCTGCGTGTAGAGCACGCTCCGCGCGGCGTAGAGCATCCCCTCACCGTGGCGTTGAGCAACGTCTCCGTCGCCGTGTCGAGATAACCTTCACTCCGACGCGGGGTAGAGCACGCTCTGCACGGCGTAGAGCATCCCCTCACCGTGGCGTTGAACAACATCTCCGTCACAGTGTCGGAACAACCTTCACTCCATGCAGCACCTTCCCGGCGCATGGCTATGTATCGCACCTGTGCGCACCCCTACAGGACGCCCTGCGCACCCCGCGCGTGCACCTGCGGGAGGCTCCATGCGCACCCTACGCTCACCCTGCGCGTACCCCTGCAGGAGGCTCCGTGTACACCCTGAGCGCACCCTGCGCGTGCCCCATCGTGGCATCCCTGTCGCGGCGTCCAACGCGGCATCCAGTGTGGCGCTCCGTCGCGACGTCGACCGCGGCGTTCCGTCGTGGCGCAAGGGACTACGCCACCCAAGTCTCCGTCGCGGCGTCAGCCGCGTCGCTCCGTCCTGGCGCAAGGGGCTACGCCACCCAAGTCCCCGTCGCGGCGTCAACAGCGTCGCTTCGTCCTGGTGCACGGGGCTATGCCAACCAAGTCTCCGTCGCGGCGTCGACTGCGGCGCTCCGTCGTGGCGCAAAGAGCTACGCCACACAAGTACCCCGTCGCGGTATCCAACGCGGCGTCTAGCGTAGTGCTCTGACGCCGTCCCCGCGACCCACGGCATGCAACAGCGTCACGCACCGGCGCTCCCTTACAGCGTCGCAAGGACGGTGGGGGAACGGGGTGGCCAGACAGGCAACCGGGGTGCGAGCAGCGACCGCGGTGCTCCATCGAGGTGTCTCCGTCGCGTCATCGACCTCGTCGCTCCGTCGTGGCGTCTCCGTCACGTCGTCCAACGCGGCGTCCAGCGTGGCGCTCCATCGCGACGTCGACCGCGGTGCTCCGTCGTGGTGCAAGGAGCTACGCCACCCAAGTACCCCGTCGCGGCGTCCAACGCAGCGTCCAGCGTAGTGCTCTGACGCCGTCCCCGTGACGCACGGCGTGCAATAGCGTCACGCACCGGCGCTCCCTTACAACGTCGCAAGGACGGTGGGGGAGCGGGGTGGCGAGGCGGGCAACCGGGGTGCGAGCGGCGATCGCGGCGCTCCGTCAAGGCATCTCCGTCGCGTCGTCGACCTCGTCGCTCTGTCGTGGCGTCTCTGTCACGTTGTCCAACGCAGCATCCAGCGTAGTGCTCTGACGCCGTCCCCGCGACCCACGGCGTGCAACAGCGTCACGCACCGGCGCTCCCTTACAACGTCGCAAGGACGGTGGGGGAGCGGGGTGGCGAGGCGGGCAACCGGGGTGTGAGCGGCGATCGCGGCGCTCCGTCAAGGCATCTCCGTCGCGTCGTCGACCTCGTCGCTCTGTCGTGGCGTCTCCGTCACGTTGTCCAACGCGGCATCTGTCGAGGCATCTCCGTCGCGACGTCGACCGCGGCGCTCCATCGTGGCACAAGGAGCTACGCCACCCAAATACCTCGTCATGGCATCCAACGTGGTGTCCAGGCGACAGCGGCAACCGGAGGATCGCAGCACATACATACACAAAAAAATAAAAAACAGAGAACGAGACGTCCATTCGGCAGCCGGAGGCGGCAGCGTCCGGGAGCGGCGCGGCCAAGACGCCCTGGCAACGGCAGTGTTCGGCGGTGGCACGACGGTGGCCGGCTAAGGGGGCGGCGGCACGACGGCGGCTGGCCGAGCTCACAGGAGGAGGCGGCGGGCTCCCGGGGCGTGGAGGGCCGGCGAGCTCGGGTGCGCGGCAGCCAGCGAGCACCGGCTGCGCTGGTGGCGGTTACGCGCTGGAGGTGCGGCAGAGGAGCGCCCGGTGGCAGCTTGAAGTGGCACTGGCGTGGCTCCGCTGGCCGGCGGCGAGCACGGCGGCAGCTCAGCTCGGCTGGGCGAGCTCGGAGGGAGCTGGTCGATGGCGGCGCTGCCACAGCTCAGCTGGCCGGCGGCGAGCATGGTGGAGTGGCGCTCGGCGGCGCGGGGAAGGCCGGCCCGGTAGACCCTGGCGCGGGGGAGGCCCGACGCGGCAGACCCCGGCGCGGGGGCTCGGCGGGCCGACGGGGCAAGCCCAAGCGCCGGGGCTTGGCCGGCCGGCGGAGGAGAGGCGGCCGGCGGGGAGAGAGGCGGCCGGCGGGGGAGAGGCGGCCAGCGGAGGAGAGGCAACCGGCGGCTGGCGGAAGAGACCGGCGGCGTAGGTGAGGCGGCCACTGGCGGAGGAGAGGCAACCGGCGGCTGGCGGAAGAGACCGGCGGCGGAGGTGAGGCGGCTAGCGGCGGGAGAGAGGAGACCGGCGGCGAAGAGCTGGCCAGCGGCGGGGGAGAGGTGGCCGGCGGGGGAGAGGCGGCGTGCTGAGCGAGTTGGGGAGGGGTAGTGGCAGCGGATGGGGTATATCACCCCCTCGCCCCAAACCGACTTAAGCCAAAATGGGCCTTGGCCCATTAGGGTTGGGGAGGTTGCCTGGTAAGAAAAAAGGAAGAGAAGAAAAGGAAGAAAAGGGAAGAAGAAAAAAAAAGAAGAAGAAGAAAAAAGGAAGAAGAAAAGAGGAGAAAAAGAAATAAGAGAAATGGAAAATAAAAAAAGGAGGAATTCGTCGGTTTGGCCCGCGCGCCAACCCCTTGGAATTGGTGTGCCGGCTCGAACGGGCGTCACTCGACCGCCCGAACCGGCGAGGGGCTACTGTTGGGGGAAGGGTCCCCACGTTACGCCGAACCGACGGGCTTCCCCCTGACAACGTCAAGACCCCTCTCCCTGCGTCAACCCATTTCGCCCGGCATCAATAAACTCCGCGGTCATCGCCGACAGCGTCGAGGCCACGCCCCGTCCCGGTGGACGTCAGGGCCCTGCCCCGCCCCGGCGGACGTCGAGGCCGTGCCCCATCCCGGCGGACGTCAGGGCCGTGCCTCGTCCCGGCGGACGTCGAGGCCTTGCCCCGTCCCGGCGGACGCTAGGGCCGTGCCCCGTCCCGGCGGACATCTGGACCATGCCCCGCCCCAACGGACGTTGAGGCCGCGCTTTGCCCTGTTGCCAAGGGCAACACATCGTCAAGGTCTACGTCGACGCCGTCAAAGACCACCTCGACGTGCTTAGGGATTTCTCTAAAGATACCAAAGAATATTCTCCGAAGATGCCCAGGAATATTCTCCCAATATCCTCTAAGGATGGGCAAATGACCATAATGCCCTTGTAAATTCCCTCTCATGTGAGGGCAAAATTGTAATCTTCCATTTTTCATTCTCAAACCCTATAAATATCCCCCAGGGGGTAGAGAAAAGGGGATCCATTTTTCATTTTCCTCTCTTGTGAGCTCTCTATTCCATGCCCTAATGCGAATATTGATTTCCGTCGTCGACTGTCTCGCGCGTATTGCTTCTCGCTCGTTTGTCCCTCGCACGTCCGGAGGTCGCTGTAGCTGACCGGGGGTGCCACAAATCTACTATCTAGGCTCGTACCTACGACAATAGTACTTATATCTTAACTTGGGTGAGCAAAGCCTATTTCTATACTATGAGACCGTATTAAACTATTAAACTATATGTATCGTAATTTTGACAAATTGTGAATTTATTGGTTGGTTTTATATGTTTACACAATAATGGAATTGTGTCTGTGAAGTATGGCAACCCTGACAATAAAATCCTGGAAGTGCCATTGCCCGTAGAAATGTGAGTTCGAGAAATATTTCCTCACTATTTCATACTTTGGTTCCCAAACAAAACCCCTGCTTAGCGCTGATGTACTGCTCCATTGTATTGTGTGTCGATGTTAATGGTAGGATAAGGTCTTGCGTTGGTTGTATTTTCTATCCATTGCAGAGTTTCTGTCAAAATCATCTATGCTAAGATCCAGTTGGACACCATGATGTTAACTAGAAGCTTTGAATCCAAGTGCAGTCACCCTTACGAAGCATGACCCGTTCCACCCGGTGTCTATTTCTATTTAGGTGTGGGCCACCGAGAGTCCGAGATACCAGTCTAGGTGCATTTGCGCGTGATGGCAAAGTCACCCTTCGTTTTCTTCTTTTGCTACAGCGTGCCTGTCAAATCCAAGGGGATCAAATCCAACGTTCTAGGAGCACATGTTTAGCTTAACCCTGACGACTTGACACTGGCCCATGCAATATTTTCGTAGGAGTATCTGGCTCGTACTTATTTATTCGGCCCCTAATGAATATAATCAGAACAAGAATGGGTTTCGGCCCGTAATAAATCATCGAAACAGAAAATGGGCCTCTAATTTATTGTTCTAGTACTCGCCGGCAGCAACCAGCCCGGAGCTCTGTCTGCTTCGAGAGACGACGTCCTCGTTGGCCCATCCTAGCTACCTTCTCTTCTTTTATCGAGAAAACATATTGTAACTTCGTTTAGGTGCTGATTATCAGAAACTCAGAACAACCATGTGTTTAATATATCACAGCGTCCGGAGACGACGAACTTCAGCACGTACGTAATTTCATGGTTTTTGCTTAGATAATAGTATATGTTTACTTGGTGTAAGGTGGCCTAAGCCGTCGTTCGCAGTGTGGAGAAGTTTTACGTAGCTTCTCTTTTCGTTTTCTTTTAAACTTTAAAACTGGATGGTTGTTCCGTTATCTCTTGGTAGTGGAACCCGGGACATATGTCTCATATGGAAAAACAAAAAATTGCACAAGCCAATAAATACCTTTTTTTCTCTTCTGTTGTGTAATTGTTCTATTCTAATTAAATGAATCGGTTCACAATTCTTATCCTCGTATTGAAATGAGTCCGACTGCGTTGCGGTGGTAAGTGATCTTAAAAGCCAAAGAACCAGTAGGCAGAAGGGTTGATGGCAATGTTACCTGAGGTGGAACTATCCAAAGCAAAGAGAGAATGTAATAGAGTAGCTCAGAAGCTTAATTAATTAGTTAAGAGGGACATGCACTCAGCAGTGTGGCGGCTCACTGCACCGACTTGCATTTTCGAGCTCCTCGATCCGATTATAAACACTTTAATTAATTAATAAAGCTCTCTCGTTCGTGATAAAAAAAAATTCCCATCACAAGGTTTGTGGCCAAAGTGCAAAATAGAAAGTTCAACAAATCGTACAAAGTTTGAAAATATAGAACTATCAAGAACCGCACAGCATGTTGCTATACATAATATCATGGCAATAGTTTGTTTTCACCAACGTTCTGTTTTTGGTACTCATGTGCTTTAGTTTTGAACAATTGATATAAGCACATGATCTTTCGGGGAAAATAGACTACTATTAGAACTTAGACCGGAAGAAATAATTATACATTTGTACATGGTGAAATGCTAACTTCAATGCTTCGTAAAGCATCAAAGAACTTATAATGTCTTCCTCCTAAAACATCAAAAGAGCAAATTCGCAACTGGTTCGATAGTCAGTACTGCTTTTTCGGAAGGACACAGTAATCTGTACTGCTAATCACACAACATTGCTACCTGGAGCCGGGCCTAGAAAAGTCCATGGCTTTTCCCCGTTACAAGTTACAGCACGTACGTGGCGCTGGCCCTCACGTGTGAGCAGCACTGCACTATCATGGCAGCGGTGATGAGCAGCGTGCGCGCGCGCGCCTGCCCCAGAGATCTCGTCGCTTTGCTTCCCGTTGATTGAGCCACTAAAATCTCCACCTGCTGCATGCATGTGTTGCCCTCGCAGGCTTTACGGTGGGGTAAAGAGAGCCGGGGAGGGGGGGAAAAAGAGAACTTCTTTTCATGGAGCAGAATGAAAAGAAGAGAAGCGAACAAAAGGAGAGGGCGAGCGCGACGGAGGAGAAAGAAAGGAAGGAAGAAAGAAACAAACGAACAAAAGTGCCTGCGTGCTGCTGCAAGGTACAAGCATGCCATAGTTGGAGGTAGTAGTGAGTGGCATGTGATGGGCAACAGCTTTTGTGCCCCCATGGATGTCCCTGCGTTGAAGATGATGTCCGGTTAAAAGAAAAAACGGGTTTAAAGTTGAGCTCCCTTTCTTCGTTTCAGTTTTTTCAAAAAAAAATTCTCGCTGACTCTGATTATGCAACTACTTTGCCAAAATGCAGTAGTAGCAGAGGGAGGTAGGAGAATCATGTAGCTAGCAGCATGATCTATCTGCAGACTGCAGTTACAGAGAGTATTGGAGCAACAGGGCAGGAGGAAAAGGGTCTTAAAGAATTGCATTCATTGGAGTGACCTCACTTTGTGTTTGTGTCTTCTGTTACTCGAGCGTTTGCATTGATTAGTTGCCTCTCGAGTTAGACATAACTGGTAGTAAACAAGCAGAGATTGATATACTTGTGACCTGAAGAAAAACTGAGTGATGTGCTGGGAACCATTTGGAATGCAGTTTCCCTTTTCTTTTGGAAATAGAAGTGCACTTTCTACCTAAAACAACAAAGGAGCTGAAAGTCTTGTTCTCGGCTATAGCTTCTAGGATCCCTCATTCGGTGTTCTTCTGCAACAAGGAATCTTTGGACTAGTGCCAAGACAATTTTATTCTGGCAGAACAGGTATTCTTGTCTGTCTTCTTCCTTGTTGGTCGTGAATGGAATAAAATATGGAGTAGATGACATGTTGATAATTCCGATTGATGACAAGTTGAAAACTACCGTTAATATCAGTGGATACCATTTGGAAATAATGATTAACAGAAACTGATAATCCCATAGACATTTTACTCCTATATCACAAGATGTATGTGGGGCAGGATAACACTTACAATTACTGATAAAATGTGCTCCTCAAAAGTAAAAGGTTAATAAAGGGGAAAAAGTGAGGAAGTTTCTGTTACATGGGGTCCTGTGGTGTAAGATCTCAAACATCTTTGAGATACGTTTATATCTACACTTTTGTGAAGACCAAGCAAAGAAGCCACATGATGAAAAGGCGTTGCTTTTTTAGAACAAGAGCAAGTCAATTCTCCTATCATTTTGTTTTTCCGGGAAAAAGCATTCAGGAGCTGCGGGAGGGACAGATTAGGAGAAAGACTAGCTCCTCTCGTCCTTTTCATGTGTGGTGTAGGGCTACACTTTATAGCATGCTGACTTCTAATTGAGAGAAAAAGTAAAGCCTTATCCAGGCCTTTTCCTGCTTGTGTATTCCAGGGCATAAAACATATCCTCGAGATCTGTGCTAAACACCCAACACCTTTCTTTCGGGCAATGTTAATGAGAAGGAGCCAGTTTTGGCTGGTAATTATTTACTCACTGGACAGTGGCCACTTGCGTTGTGATGCCACAGGGAATCTTGTGTCAGGCGCTGTGTCTGTGTGAGCCTGGAGCTGTGGGAGTCTAGGACTGTTCTCCGTAGTGATTGGTCCCTGCCAAATGCTTCATGACTCTGAGATGAAGTAATTCAGAGCTCCTTGCTAAGGGTAGATTTGTTCCCCTGTAGAGCTGTTGGGTCTCATTACTTCCAATCATTCAATGGGCACATATGTCGTCTGATGTTGTGAGGCAGGCGGACCAGGTTAACTCGGTAAAAATGGGACCTGAATATTTGAGCATTTTAGAGCGTGACTACTACAGTGGTACTCCTGCTGAACCCAGAGGAAACTTCAATTCTATTAAATCATCAGAAAATCACAGTACGAAGACAGAGATGCTACACAGTAATATATGAACGAAAATTGAATGGATCATAAGTTCCACAGTTCCCCTGCTAGGAGGGAAAGGAAGTCTGAAGAACATGACCTACTTTTCACTTCATCATATTTGAACGTACGTGCAGGCGGTGAGGATTCGTGTCATTTACCATTGCGTCTGGGACAGAAATCAGGGCTTCATTCGTACCAAATTTAAGTGCGGTATAAAAGGGAAAGGAGAGCTTGTTGTGAGGGAGGATTTTGTGCACGCGGATGCATGTACATCTACTACTTTTAAAAATTTAAAAATCACAATTAAAGTTTTAAAAAGTCTGAGAGAGTTCATGAATGTAAATTATAAGACTATGTATACACCTATAAATTTGATTAAAAAAATATGACTTCGCAACTTCTGCAAAAAAAAGATTGTACGATAGTAGATAGTAGCGTCTTAAAAACATCACACATTTATTGTTTTTCTTATGTCACAAACGGTCATATTTTTCATCAAAATTTATGGGTGTATACTTCATCCCTTAATATACACGTACAATTTTTTCAGATTTTATAAAATTTATTTGTGAGGTTAAAAATGAGTAAACTCTAATAGATTCACTTGCCTCTAATAGATTCACATGCCCCTATATTCACCTTTGTATTTTCCGTTTGTTGGTCACTAGACGGTTCTGCTAGCTAGCAGCAGTACCATGCAGCGATAGAGACATAGAGTGCCATTCTAGGCAAGGGATATATGAAATTTCATATTTTGTGAAGCACTCCTTCTAGTTCAGCTTAAATCCAATTAGGATGACAATGGTAAGGATACCGTTTAAATATCCCCCCAAAAATACCCTCAAGACCCTTAACACGTCCCCTTTCTTCAACCTGTGTCTCATTTCCCTACGTCTTTTCTGGATCTCTTCCCCAACACCTCTCCTTTTTTCTGCATGTACCTACATTCTTCGTCTTCTCAAATGAGAAATGTACTCTGCCTCCTCCATGCACGCCTCCACCACCTCCTTTCGCGGCGACCTTGAAGCACCACTTACTACACCCCTTCCCCTCACAACCCACCCACATAACATTTATTGGGAGGATATTGCCGATGTCCACCACCCTCCCTTGAGCCAGCGGATGGTGGTTGTGCCACCACAGCATCGCCTTTGATTAGCCTCCCTCTCAGCACAACTTTCAACAAAAGACCCCAACTTTTAACTCGTCTTCACCCAATTTTCAACCGAATGACTAAAAACTTTAACTCACGTTCATGCAATTTTCAACCCCAACTATACCAAATTTTAACTCACAAATCGGTAAAAAAAATCCACAAAATCACATGTTTCAACTCAGATAACAAAGTATCCGATTAATTTTTCTAAGGGAACAAGTTACTAAAAAATCTGCCAACCTCCCTCTGGCCTAAATCCAATGATACGACCCACATTGGCTTCAATAGTGACACGCTAGAAGGTGGCAGCAGCGACAGGACGCACGGGTTGACGATTAGATGGTGGCCGACTGGCATGAGGTGCTCGTTGCATGTGTAGAGAAGAAAAGTAGGGGGCGAAGAAAGTTGAGAGGCGGAAGAAAAGGTTGAGCGAAGATTTTTCTTTTACACATAAATTGTAGAAGAGTAGGGTCATTATTTTTTACACGGTATTGTTCGCTCGGAGGACCTAGTGCGCACTCGTGGGTTAGAGCTCCCCTTTTTCTTAAGGGTTGATATATGTTGATACATGTCGGATCAAATAAACTATTTCCTTCCGTATTTACAAATTAAGTGCTTAATGCATGGAAGGGCACTTCACTCATTACCTTTGATGACGTTCTCAATCTTTATTTTTAGGAATAATGAATTTCTGAACGTTAGAGCACAGATCTTAATCTACGTGCCCGGTGAAAATACACATACAAAAATGAACGAAATTCCAATACTCTCTCCGTCCCACAATGTAAGGTTTTTGATTCGTTAAGACAAGACTTTGACCAAAATTACTCCATTAATATGTGATTTATGCGATATAAAATCACAATCATAAGTAAGTACTTTTGAATATAAAACTAACCATATCAATTTTGTGTCATATAAATTACATACTAATGAAGTAATAGTTGGTCAAATTCTTGTCTTAACGAATCAAACTGTGCCTTACATTTTGGGATGGAGGGAGTATTTCACATTCTAGGGCCAAGTTGCATTAACCGGATCAAGAGAGGTTAAAAAAAATTTTGGGGGAGAGGGGATGGAAGGGGGAGGGAAGGAGGCGGGGGAGTGTGGTGTGAGAAGCTAATAAGTTGGACCACGGTGTGGTAAAAGATTAGGAGATGCAACAATTTTATTGTGACCTCTAGCTCTCACCTGGCCGTAGGCAATATGATCATTGAAAAATTATGCAGGAGTATATTATTCATCACAGTGGGTGTACTTGACCACACCATACCATTCATCGATCAGGCATGCATCCAGCTCAACGAATATATAAACGTCCTAGTAAAACGTACACATAACCTAGTAAAACGTACACATAACCGTAATAAAAAGAACTCGAGATATATAGCTAAGCGAGGAGCGACCAATATATTCCTGTCAGACCCAATCTGACTGGTAGCGATATCATATTGCCTGGCGCGCCTCTGCCGATCTGATCGTCGATGCCCGCGATGCGCACAGCGCGCGGCGGTGGTCCATGCATGCGGTACGTTGCCGTGCCCACCGGCAGCCAGGTCGCAGAAAACCATGCGTATATCCCCCGTCCCTCCGAAGCCCCCCGAACCCGGCCAGATCCGACCAGACCCCGGTCCACGGCGCACAGCGACGGCGCTACACCGGCGCAGGAGGCAGGCAGGCGAGCGCTTGCTTGCATGCCTGCCGGACGGTGGTCCAGCCTCCCGGCCACGCCAACCTCGCCACGTGATGCCGGCAGGGGCGAGGCACCACTGACCCGCTCGTGTTTATCTCGTATCTCACGTACGGCTCGCGGCGACATGCACGTACGTATATTTAGGGTATACGTCCTGTACCGCAGTACGCTTCTGCATGCATGCATGCATGCACGTACAGATACGGAGCACTAGTAGTACCAGTGGTATAGTATTTGTGGCGTTTTTGTAGGTAGGTGCCTTAGCTTCTGGATCTATTCTCGGGAAGGGAGAAGGAGGGGGTTGGGGAGGTGGCAGGGAGGGCAGTGGAGGAAGTGGACAAGGGAAGGAACCTTTGAAGAAGAGGAGGGGCCTGCACTGCGGACGCATGCAGGCAGCTTGTAGCCATGCACACAGCACACTGGCTGTGGCCGTGTCCGCGGCTCCATGCCCGTGCCCGGATGCGTCCGCGTGTGGTGCCGACGGAGGAAAAACTACTGCGCGGTGTGGGAGCTTTTCGTGGGATCCCGCCAGCTCGCGTCGTTTTCTCCGTCGGCTCCAACGCGACGCGCGCGGTGGTGCATGCCGTAGTATAATACTGCGACCCGGGCAGCCTTTTTCTTCCTCCCTCTTGCTAGCTTTGCAGGCACACAGCCAGCCCCCACCACGTCGCCACTGGATCTCAGCGACCTTTTGTTTACGCTTTTCCCCCCGTCGCGCTCGATCGATCTGCCCATCTCTCCGGCTTAATTAGGGCATAGAATACTCGGCGCTTGCAGAAGTTTCTTGTATTCTTTTTGTTTCTTCTCGGTCTTAGCGAAGCTTTTCCATGCATTTAAACCGTGCTTTGTCGACGCTGTCGCGGGGATCGATGGCTATATCCCCCCGGTTGCTAACGAAAAGAACTTCTATAAGCAAAGATTCGTTTCCGCGGCACGTTTACCGTCGCCTTTTGTACCTAGCTAGGATTTGCATGTGCGAGCTACTGCAGATGCTTCTTCAAGCGCGATCACTACTACTACGTGCAAGGACGGAAGGTTTTCTCGTGAGATTGTCGGTAAATAGTTACTTTGGCTATCAGCTGGTGGACATTAACATCTTTCAGCATATTCACGGAGGAACAGCGATGTGCAGGGGGTGCAGGGGTAACGACGCGAGGTTCTAGACGTCGTCGCCAAGCTTATAATATCAGTTCAGATGTTAATGTCTGATGTCAGTCCTCCTCAGTGTTTGCTGTAGCCAAGTAGGAAGAGATGGATGACTGGAACAGGCGTCATTCACGATCGAGTCGAGAAATTGAATGTCCAATAAATTTTACACAGGAATGCTGCACCCGGCCCATTCAAATGACGTTGTCCCGTGGCACCCTACTAGTTAATTTGTTGTCGTTTGGAGTAGAGCTCACATGAGTGGTCAATAAAATTGCGAAGCAGACTGAAACTTTCAAGAAAAACAATTCTTTTAACTCGTGCATTTTGTTACTCCACCGTTGTATTGAACAGTTGCCTCGACAAAACCATCGAAGACGTACGTATATGCTCGGGCGGAGGGTGTATAAATCTGAGTCGACGATATAAATCTCAGAATCTTGCGCTGCTACGGAAATGACTATTCTAAACCTCACATTTTAGTCAGTTTCACTAAAACAGTTTGTGATATAGACAATCTCAATCGGTTAAGTGAACACAGGCCGTCGATGAGCATGTGTGAGCTGGGCGACCGCATAGGGCCCCCAAATTGCAGTTAATCAGTTATGTGTCATTAGCAGGCCTGATCATTAGGGATATACTTAATTAATCAGCCCGTTCATCTGCCTGTTTGAAGTGTTCATCTGCTGCGTGCTCGCGTTCCGGCATTCCGACTTTGGACTGTGGTCGAGCGGGCGAGCGGCGACCCACCTGGCGGCGACGATCGACTGATCCCCACGGGCCGCGACTGATCCTGACTCCCAGGCTGATCGGCTGATCCTCACGGCGGACCCCGCGCTTGCCGCCACTGGTCGCAGTCCGGTGCGCAGCGCTAGTGCGCGTCCCGCGGCGCCGGTTCGGGCCCGTCCCCGCGTGGCGGCCCCCAAACTTCGCACCTCTCCGCGGACTCCGCCGCCGACCGGCCGATGTCGAGCACGTGCTCCACGCCGTCCGACCAGAGTCACCGCCTCACCGGACAACGTCGTCGTCAAGCTCTGCCGGAGCAGGCAACTGAGGCAAGCAACTAAGCAAGATCGGTACCGGTCGATCATGTAAAGAAAAAGAAAAAAACCGCATCGCTGCAGAGCTAGGATCATGTACGCCGTAGTGCCGTACGCGTCATCAGGCGATGCCTCTGACGAGCAGCCGCTCCTGCGCTCCTGAAGTCCAACGAAGCATAAACTTGGGTGAATAATTCATTGCAATTGAATCTCCATCAACGATCATCGGATCATACAATTGTCAGGTTTTAGGCTTCTTTTGTTTGAATATAGTTGCTGTGTCACACATCCAAGATTTTCAAGATAGTTGCTCATTCTTAATTTCTTATCTAGTTATCTTGATAAGCCTAGAATTCATGGATTTAATTAAATTATTTTTGTTTAGTCATATGAATTTTTGTTGATAAACCTATAATTTGCTCTCATAATTTAATTCAAATTACTTTTGTTTGTTTATAAAACAGGAAAGAATCATGAACTCTAGAAGTAGGAAGCATGATTCTGGTGCTGAAAAGCGTAAAAAGAAACAAAGACTAGAAGCAGCAGCTCTATCTCAAAAGGGTGCTCTAGATAGATTTGTTTTGAGAGAATCTCAATTTAATCAGAAAATCAAACTCCAGATGACGGTCATGGTGATGATGCAGTAGATGTTGAGGCTCACACTGCGGAAATTGATAATATTGCCGGTGATGGTGATGATGGTAATATTGCCAGTGAAGGTGATGATGCTAACATTGTCGATGAAGGTATAATGCTAATATTGCCGATGACATCAGTAATTCTTTTCAGCCTGATATATCTGATCCAAGAACTTGGGATGCACTTGATCCTAAATAATTGATATTTGGTGCAAAAGGGTCCTAAAATAGACTTGTCTATTGAGCATGGTCCTAGAGACAATTTGTCTAAAAGGTTTTCTGCATTATCATACATTAGAGTTCTCTCAAATGGAGAAAAATTGTGACAGAGAATGGCTTGTGTACAACAAAGAACTTGACAAAGTATTTTGTTTTTGCTGCAAATTATTAAGAAAAGGGCTTGTGAGAGGTCATTTAGCAAATGAGGGTTTCCGTGATTGGAGTCATCTTGGCAGTAGGACTTAAAGAGCATGAAAACTAGTAGAGAACACATCACAAATATGGCTGCATGGTATGACTTGCGTCTCAAGTTGCAGAAGAATCAATAATTGATAAAGTTGCTTAGCGAGAACTTGAAAAGGAAAATGAGCATTGGAGAACAGTCTGGTCAGGATTCTTTTGATTGTAAAATTTCTTGCAAAACATAATATAGCATTTCGTGGCAGTAATAGCAAGCTGTACCAAGACAGCAATGGCAATTTCTTAGGACTGGTTCAAATGTTGGCTGAATTTGACCCAGTTATGGAAGAGCATGTTGAACACATCATCAGTGAGAAAATTCGTGATCATTATCTTGGTCCTTCCATCCATAATGAGTTAATAAATTTACTAGCTGCTGCAATCAGGTCTGAAATCATTAGAAAGATAAAAGAAGCAAAGTACTCCTCAATTATACTTGATTGTACTCCTGATACAAGCCACCAAGAACAGATGTCTTTGATAATAAGGTATTTGATGCATCTTCAGGTCCTGTTTCTATTGAAGAATCCTTCTTAGATTTTTTGGATGTTAATGATACCACTGGGCAAGGACTGTTTGATGTTCTACAAGAGGAATTGAATAGTCTTGACCTTGATGTAGACAATGTGAGAGGACAAGGATATGATAATAGGTCGAATATGAAAGGAAAACATCAAGGGGTATAAAAGAAAACTTTTCGATATAAATCCAAGAGCTTTTTATTCAGCTTGCGGTTGTCATAGTCTGAATTTCGCACTGTGTGATATGGCAAAGTCTTGTCGTAAAGCAACAGATTTTTTTGGTGTTATCCAGCGCATCTATACAACATTTGCTTATTCTACTAAAAGGTGGAAAATTCTTAAAGATAGCATAACAGGATTGACTCTCAAATCATTGTCATCTACTCGTTGGGAGAGTCGTGTTGACAGTGTTAAGGCTATAAGGTTTCAGATCCCAGAAATAAGGGAGGCTTTACTACAAGTGGCTGAAAGTGATAATGATCCATTGGCAAGTAGTGAAGCTAAGTCATTGACGGAAAATGAACTTGGTGGCTTTGAATTTTTAGTGGCAACAATCATCTGGTATGAAATATAACTGCTATTATTTGATCAGCAAGCAGCTACAATCAAAAGATATGCTTATTGATATTGCAATTGAGTCTATACAGGGGCTGATTTCCTTTTCAGAATGTATAGAGAAACTAGCTTTTCAAAAGCATTGGAAGCTGCAAAAGAGATAGATATTCATCCAGAGTTCCGCACCAAGCGTAAAATCAAAAGAAAAGACAATTTGATGAGGGCATAGATGATGCATCTATTGATTCACAATCTGCAAAGGAGTCATTTAGGGTCAATTATTTTATACCTGTTATTGATCAAGCTGTAGCTTCACTTACCAAGAGATTTGAACAATATCAGGGGTATGAAAAAACTTTTGTCTTGTTCACTTCAGATAGGCTGCAATCCTTGGATGATAAGAGTTTGATGGCTGCTTGTGTTAATCTTGGGGATGCACTTAAGAGTGGAGAACATAAGATATTGACGAACAGGAATTGTTTGGGGAGTTAATTTTTATCCGGGAAATACTTAAAGAATCTATGGGTCCTCTTGACATTCTGAAGTTTTGAAGAAGCTCCCCTTTTATCCTGTTACTGTTATTGCATATAGAATTTTGTTAACCATTCCTGTGACTGTTGCATCTGCGGAAAGGAGTTTTTCTAAACTGAAGTTGTTGAAATCCTACTTGCGTTCTACTATGACACAAGAAAGACTCAATGGATTGGCGACAATAGCACTTGAAAATGATGTCTTGAAGAAGATTAATTATGAAGATATGATTGAAGATTTCATTTCAAGAAATACTAGACGAATGATGCTTTTCAGTAGAACATGAGGTCAGTTTATTACTTTAGTACTACCTTTACTCTTTTTAGCATTAATGTTTAATATATTTCTAAATATTGTACGAACACATATTGAAGTTATATAATTATGTGAAAATATGCTTTAGTTATATAAATTATATAAATTTTTAAAATTTTAGGGCCCCATTTTACATTTCGCCCTGGGGCCCCAAATTCCTGGAGATGGCCCTGAGTGAACAGAACCGTCTAAATAAAAATAACCGTCAAAGATAAACATATATCTTAGCCAATTGAATCATAGAGTCGCCTAAAGGTTTATCTCGGGGGTTGATGTGTTGAACCGCTTGAGATATGGTCAATATCTCAGATGGTTCTTTCCCTCAACCGGCTGAGATATGCTTCATCCGGTTCTTGGTAGGCAACAACTGAGGTGTTGAGTTTATCTTGGACAATTTTCTCTTTGGACCGTCTGAGATCGATTCTACCCTATTTAAGGCATAGCCGATTAGATCGACCACATGTTGGTAGATTATTCAATGTTGTGGCTGATTGGAGGATTGGAGATTTTGAGATGATTTTGTTATAGAAGACACATTTATTGATAGATATATTGGTCTTGGTGATCTATGTTTTGTAGTTTATTGTAATTAGTTGCATTTTTCAAATATGTAAGATATTTTGCTAACTAAAGAGATATTTAGAGATATATGTTGGTGATAATATAGGTTTGTAATTTATTCTAATTAATTACTTACATTAATACATGCATAAATGTACATGTTAAATTAGCGGTTGAAGAATGTTAGTTTTATTTTCCCAATTTATTAAGATGATGCATATATATTTATGTAATGTTAATTAATATATTATTGTTGGTACATGTATATACATCTATTAAACACTTAATTGTTATATGAATGTGAAAAAAATTTAATGTTATGTTTTATGCATATGGTATAGATGGACCAAAGGTGGACGTATGCCGAGAACCATGCGACCGAAGAGTACAACAATGATGTCTCTACTTTTATGCAAACGATCAAAGATAATATGGTTAATAAGGAGAAAAGTGGATGTATTGTCCATGCTCTAATTGCGATAATAGAAAATGTTCAACAACTCAAGTCTGATCTAATAGCACTTGATTAAGAGGAGTTTCAAAAAGGGGTATACATGTTGGACAAGTCAAGGTGAAGAGTAGACTGTACATAAAGATGGTAATAATGAGATCACCGACGAAGTCAATGATGTGATAGATGATGGTGATTGTATTGCTTTCGATCAGATGGAAAAGGATCATGATCAAGATGGTGACAATATACACTGATGCTTCGGAACGTGAAAGAGAACATTGATGATGAGCGGGAGTATAATAAATTCCTAGGCTGCAATATGAAATACGCAAGTGTTTCATCCGTGTTATAACTACTGCAATTGAAGGCAAACAATAGTTGGCTGGACAAAAGCTTCACGGTGTTGTTGGGCCTGACAATGGACTTGCTTCCGAAGGGAAACCAGTTTCTGAAAATCACCTAAGAAGCCAGGAATGTTATTTGTCCCTTGAAAATTGAAGTAAAAAGAATACATGCATGTCCGAACGGCACGCTATTGTAAAGAGTATGAAAACTTGCGCGATAGTAAGAGTCTGTCAAATTCATTCGGCAATATGCAGCAGAGACAACATTTGGCCCGTTAATCTGTGTATGTACAATCTTTTATCTACATATGAAGCGGAAGTACATTGTGGTGGACATAGTTATTCAAGATCTGAAGCAACTCTGGAATGACCTTGATGTGGACCTCGCACTATTGGCGAAAGATCTGAAGCTTATGTGAGAAGATGGGTACAAGTCCCGAATGCGTACAAACATGAGAATTTCACCTTACGCAGCTTGTTGTTTTGTACCGTTAATGATTATCCTGCCTTGGCTACATGTCGGACCAGACTATAAAATGACCCAAAGCTTGTGTTCATGCTTAGATGATACAGCACTACAGCAAGTGTTTGGCTTAACAAGCCGCACAAAACAATATGCATGCGTCACCACTGGTTCCTTCGGAGGAATCACCATACCGCAGGATGAAGGATCAATTCGATGAGACCATGGAGAACAGATCAGCTCCAAAAAAAATTAAATGGGATGGAAGTCTATGATATGGTTAAGAATATCGATATTGTGTTTTGAAAGCGATGTAAAACAAAGAAGTCATTTGGAAGGACGTAAATCAAAGAAGTATAGTGGGAAGGCCATTTAGAAGAAGAGATTCTTATTTTGGGACTTACCTTATTGGAAGCACCTGGAAGTTCACACGTAGAAAAGATGTATGTGACAGCGTGATCGGTCTCTTGTTGAACATTGTAGGCAAAAGAGGATGGCGTAAAGGCACGACTTGACTTGGTCGAATTGGGACATAATATCTGAATTAACACCAGAAAATATCAATAAATGTTAGACACTCCTTATCCTTCTTGTTACACTCTATCCAAGGCCGAGAAAACTAAATTTTGCAAGTGTTTGCGTGGTGTGAAGGTTCCATTCAGTTATTCCCCAACATAAAGAAGCTTATTTCGATGCAAGATTTAAAATTAATTGGCATGAGATATAATAATTGTCATGCGTTGATAAAACAGATGCTCCAAATTTCAGTTAGAAATATTCTGCCAATTAAGATCCGAGAGACAATCATGAGGTTGTGTCATTTTTTTAACACAGTTTCTCTGAAGGTTATCGATCTCAATGCACTAGATGCTCTGCAAAAAGAGGTGGTAATGCCTCTATATCATCTTACTGTTCACATCATGGAGATAAGATGTGCGGGCTAGCGTTTCTACGCAACATATACCCATTTGACGGTACATGGGAATTCTGAAGTCCTATGTACGAAACCTATTTCGGCCGAAGGGGAGCATTGTCGAAGGTCAGACGATTCCCCTGGTGAACTGTCTGAGATAATATGTTACCTCAGACAGTTCATTTACTGGAACCGTCCCATAAGTGACGTGGTTTTTAATCGTCTGAGATGTGTTGTTCTGTAATAGTGTTGATTCAATTATAACAAATTTCATTCACCTTTATGTTTATAACTGCGCAACTATGTAGTTGCACATTTTGAATCTTAGATTACACATAACTTTAGATTTAATGATGTGTAAGTGAATTGATTAGGAAATAAGACTTTATCAGACGACTGCGAAGCAGTAAATCTGTTAGAGGATCATTCAAATGACGTTGTCCCGTGGCACCCTAATTTTAGAGTAGGCGAGAAAGACAAAATGGAATAGAAATCTAACATAATCCAACAAAGTTAAACGGTTCATTAAGAGCACAAATGAGAATATTGGATAACGCCAAACCGTCGTCAATGTTTTGTCCGTGTGTTTTTCAATCAAGGAGATGGCGTAAACCGTTTTTGTTTAGCCCTTCTGCCTGAATAGCGTACCCAGTTAGCTTAATAACCCAACATATTACTCAGCGAAGAGGTTCCTATGAAGTATTTTATCTCCAAATAATATATGAGCTAGCTTGCCCGGCGTGATTCAAATGTATTGAATGGGTCATCTGTGCCAATTTTACGTAAATTACACCGAAATTGTCAGTTTGCGGACAATCGTCACAACGATTGGTTCCAGCATCGTCGCAATGGCCGTCCCAGCAGGAGAGGAGCCGACGGCGGGAGGAGGGGGAAGAGTTAGACAAGAGGAAGGAGACGTGGGGTAGAAGAAGGGGAGCTGGAAAGTGCTCCAGCCACTGGTTGTTTGAGATTGCATGTGAAATAGGCCCTCAGTTACACACGGCGGCAGTTTGAATATTCCAAACAATTTGGTATTGTCTTTCAATATAAATCGAGCTATAACCCTTCTGTCTTCAACAAAAGAAGAAAAACAATGCACGCAACAAGTCTGTACATTTTCCCGTTTTGCTGTACCAATCGGCGCTAAGACAAATGAAAACACAAAGTTCCATCATACCATACCTCGCAAGAGTGGCAGCTGCAGTCACCCCTCTCGAGAAAAACAGAGAGCAGCCACCGTTTTCTCATCTATATCCGCCGGTTTCTCTCGTCTCTGGTGCCTTATAGGTGCTAGGAAGTAGAAGGAACCTCGGATCAATACTATGCTCATATTATATTAGTTTATATGTCCTTAGCAGCAGCGTTCTTACAGTAGAGATAGTGTGTTGTCCGGAATAAAGGGCTTCTGACTCTATCCCCGTCCTAGGTTGGTTGTCGCGACCGACGCTAAGGGGCTAGGGGTGTTTTGCACCACGGATCGACGACTTCCAATCTGACGGATTGTTGTCCGACGCCTCGGTTTGACTTGGTGGTGGTGGCGGTGACAGTGGTGTTTCGTTCTTTCATGGTCTTGGTCTTTTTTCACGACGATCTGGCAACGAAGTAGCGGTTTGGCATCCTAACTTATGAGGGACATGTCCTTGGCCACAGTGTGTTCAATAGTTTTAGGTTCCCACCTCTTGTGGTGGCTAGTTCATGCAGTTTTTCAAAATATTTGAGGTTAGTTAGGTTTGTGTAGGTTTGATCTTTTACAATTTCTTCGCTAGAAGCATAAAAGAACGTTAAGATGCGAAGGGCGGAGCTGAAGATAACGACTTTGAAAAATCATATTGTAATTTTGTTTTTGTCAAGGAGATCTATTGCGTGTGTTTACTTTGGGTTTTTTTATATTATACTACCTTTATTTGATCGATAAGTAAAGGAAAAAAAGAACAATCATCGGATGGATTACTAAAGGCCATCGCCCGAGATGACGGAGTCTAGATCCATGGACCATCCATATATCACCCGCCTATTTCAAAACCTAGCGCCATAGCACGCAGATAAGCGAGGAGAAGAACGACAAGGACATCCCTGCTGAGCCCCTGAATCCCACACGAGACCGTGGCAGGCCATAACGTCGCGGCCAGCTGCTGCACGCTGGGGCGCTGGCGCAGGCGCTGCCACACACCGCGATCAATGGCCACTTGCGCAAGCCAAAGATCGTATCCAAATCTATATATCAAGGCTTCAGTCGTGCGAGCGGCGCAGGTCACGGCATGTTGCGACTGAAAGGGCCAGGCGCCCCGAAGCGGAAACCCTTATTTATGGCGCGTCTGCTACGTGCGTGCGTGAGTGTGTGCCCAGGCGTGCCGGGGGCAAGCTGCAGCGCTGGCTGGCTCGAGCGGAAGGGCAGGCAGGCACTGGGCGTGCCGTTTTCGCGTGAATCATGCCCGCGCGCGGCCGGAGAGTTGGCCGCATGCGGCGTGCCGCACCTAGCTATGCGTCGCGTCGTGCGCAAACGCGGTTGTGCCCGTGCACCCCGTGCCGGTCGGACGTAACCCGATCCCGCGCGCCGGCGCGGCCATAGGTACGTTATCGGTTTCCCGCGGGCCGCAGTGCATGCTCGGTGAGGGGAGCGCGGGACCGCGTGTTTCTGAATGTTTGCACCTGGCTGGCTTGCAACATTAATTCACAGTAGAGGCACGCACCACGTTGTAGTATTGTTTTTTCAGGAATTGCTGTTTCTCACATGTTCTAGAAATTGTTAGTTTCCGGTCAATTAAGTTATACATCTTCAAGTGTATGGTTACAAACATATTTTTATGTAACTTTAAATCTCCGAATATGCAACTGCCCAGTTGTAAATCTTAAGATCTAAAATGTGCAATAAATTAATTAATCATTAGATTAAAAATCAACTTTTAAAATTAGTAACTTAAAATTAACAGTTTTTTAATTGGTTTAGAAATAGGAACTCTCTTTTTCTTTGACAGCACAGATTATAGTATCTGTGAAGTATACGACGAAGAGATATTCAACACGTTTTCTCGATTCTAAGGTAATTGCACCTACACCACCATGGTAGGCACATCACATGCAAGTGCAACTAACCTCTAAATATACATGTAGAATCGACGGAACGACAAGCGCGTAGGCCACACGCGCTCGAAATTAACTTTTCAAGAATACACGCTTAAAATTCACGTCTATTAATTGCTCGACGTTGTATAAATATTGGTTTCACGGTGTATTAATTCTTGTTGTGAAGAAAAACGAAGAAAAAGGGTGTGCATCTCCTGAACTGCCATCATAATCGAGGTGCCAGCATATTTGGCATATGGGTTATGTGGGTTATGTTTCTTTTCTGTGCACGAATAAGGCATGAAAACGGAGCAGTTTTTTTGTAGGAGCAGCTATGGGCGTGGATTCTCGTGGACAGTATCAGAGCGAAAATGTATACAATTTGCTTTTGGCAGATACGGAAATGAATACACGCAAAGCACGGTCCCAGCGGCTACAAATACATAAACGGATATATGGACAAAACTAATATAGATATCCATGGGATGATCAGTGACCACTTGTTTTAGTTGCCATTAGCCCAACTGGCTCGTCACAACATGAGGACTGAGGAACCCTGTCAAGTACACGCGCCATTAGCTTTTACCTCAGTCACTCAGCAGATGCGACTAATTCTTCTAACCACCACCGTTTCCCACAACACGCGTGCCGCTTTGCATCCATGGTCATATTCACCGTTTTATGCACACAATTTAAGGTTCTCTCTTTTCGCAGATAGGCTAGACTTTATTCGTATCGACTTGTAATTGTACCCGTATCCGTATCTGGGGTATTCAAATTCGTCCATATACGTAGTTAGACATATCATGTGAAATCGTATCTGGTTCAACTTTAATCCCTACCAGCGATGTAGGTTATTTATAAGGAGTCCCGATTTCCGAGCCATGTGGTGTAAGAAAATGTGTGGAAGATACACCTATTATGTTATATTGCTGCTAGTCTATACTCAACAAATCTGAAAATGAAATGATTAGACACCACATATTTCCCACTTTTTGGAGAGAGCGAAAGCAATTGACTCTTGTTACAATAGCAGAAAAGCCGATGGCACACATTTTGGGTGATACCTTTGGAACGAACTCCTTTGCAATGGAAAAACTACAAAATTGCAATCTCTACAAAAGTACGGCTTCATGTTGTAAACTATGACAAAAACTATATATTTGAAGACAATTTAATAGAGCTACATGCTTATGGACAATTTGTCTCGGGAAACTACATATTTTATGACTAATTTCACAAAATTGTGATTTATGGACCAACTACATAAAAAAACTACAGTTTGTGATGCATTTTCACGGAACCAAGTAATACTCACGGAATCCTAATGGTGCAAGAGTTAATCCTAAATTTGTAGTTGTGCGAAATTAGTTTTTTAATAGGTAATTTGGTAAATTTGTGAACAAAATAATCCCGGACCCCGCAGCTGGGACGAGTGACAGCACGTGATGTGCACCGTTTGTCCACATGCTACAGTGATCTGATCCAACCGAGCCTAAGTAGCGATGTCCCTTCGTCCTCTGAGAGTTGAGGTCACGCACGACAGCGGAAATGCCCATTCTTATTTTCTGCACGACCGTGTAACATTGACCGGCCAATAGGAATGGCTGGCACGGCTTCCCTTTTCTTTTACTGCAGCGGGGCAAAAAAAAAGATTTGAGATGCTTCCAAGACTGTAGCAGAGGTTGTGTCCGGCAGGGACCTCTCCAGAAATGCACGAGGCGCCGAGGCGCGAACCGGATAAACGGACCACTCCAAAGCATCTGCGTGTAAAAAAGAAATGCTCTGGGGATAAGTGAAGAAAAAATGGAGATCGAAAGGGTTATTAAAAGGGGCCGAACAAAAGATCATCGAGAAAAACCAGAAAACCAGAAAAAAGATCATCGAGCAGACGGACGAACGGATGGATGGTTGGGGGCGCAGAGGCGACGCTGGCAGAAGTGTCACGGGTCTGCCTTGAAAGTTGAATCTCAAAACTTCCGGTCCCTCTCTCCAAAACACCCAGACAGACAGAGCGACACATATTCCTTCCCACCACCCCCACCGCCCACTCCGGCGCGCACGCTCCCCGAGGCACAGCCACCTCACTCGCGTCCCTTCTTCACTCACTCCACTGCTCGCCTCGTCTCCACCCCCTCCGTATTCACCTCCCTCCTGGTTAAAACGAGAACCACCACCACCTCCTCCAACTCAAAGACCCACCCCCCGAGTTAAAACCCCGAGAAAACCTTCGCCGACTCTTCGTCTCCGTCCGGCTACTTGTTTCTGTTGGGGTTCCTAGATCCTAGATAGTTCCGGGGAAGTGAGCAAGGGAGCTAGCGCCATGGAGAGGTGCGGGAGCTGGTCGGAGGGCGACGCGGCCGCGCAGAAGGCGGTGCCTGCGCCGTTCCTGACCAAGACGTACCAGCTGGTGGATGACCCGGCCACCGACCACATCGTGTCGTGGGGCGACGACAGGGTGTCCACCTTCGTCGTGTGGCGGCCGCCGGAGTTCGCGCGCGACATCCTCCCCAACTACTTCAAGCACAACAACTTCTCGTCCTTCGTCCGCCAGCTCAACACCTACGTAAGAGCCGCTTTCCAATTCTGTTTCTGTAGGAGGGGCGCTTGTTTTCAGAGTTCGCCATGGATGGATGCATGGGTGCTGATGGCAATGTTGCAATGCAGGGGTTCAGGAAGGTCGTGCCGGAGAGGTGGGAGTTCGCCAACGAGTTCTTCAGGAAGGGGGAGAAGCAGCTTCTCTGCGAGATCCACCGCCGCAAGACGTCCGGGTCTACGACGTCGCCGTCTCCACCGCCCTTCTTCGCGCCCCCGCACTTCCCGCTGTTCCACCCCGGCGTGGCGGCGGCGCAGCACCAGCAGTTTGTGGGCGACGACGGGCTGATGACGGCACATGGCATGGGCGTGCCGTTCCTGCAGCCGCATTGGCGGGAGCAGAGCGCGCCGGTGGCGACGCGGCTGCTGGCTCTGGGTGGCCCGGCCCCGTCGCCATCACCGGCAGCGGAGGGAAACAACGGCGCCGGTCGCGCGGCCACCGCGGCGGTGCTGATGGACGAGAACGAACGGCTGCGGCGCAGCAACACGGCGCTGCTGCAGGAGCTGGCGCACATGCGCAAGCTCTACAACGACATCATCTACTTCGTGCAGAACCACGTGCGCCCCGTGGCGCCCAGCCCGGCCGCGGCCACGTTCCTGCAGGGCCTCGGCCTGCAGGCGCGCAAGAAGCCGGCTGCGGCGGCAGGGAACGGTCTCAACACGTCCGGCGGTAGCACGACCTCCAGCAGCTCGCTCACCATCGCCGACGAGCTCTCGCCTCCGCCCCACCATCTCGGCGCGGACAAGAGTGGCGGGGAGGCCGGCAGCAGCAGCGCCGCTCGGACGTCGGCGCCCACCAAGCTCTTCGGAGTGCACCTAAGCGCCGCGCCGCAACCGTGCGGCGCCCGAAGCAAGAGACCACCTTCGCCCGAAGAGCTGCCGCCCGCATCGCCTGCCACGAAGCCTCGCCTGGTGCTGGAGAGCGACGACCTAAGCCTGTCCATGGCGCCGTCGTCGCAGCCGTCCGCCACCTCGTCTCAGGCTAGTTAGCTACTAGTGGTAGTTATTAGTATCTCACTCACCTAGCAGCAGGTAGCACACGCTGCTTCATGCAACCCCGGACCGGCGCGACGACCATTTTGCTGTTCTAATCCGACGTGTTCTGTTTCCTATTAGATCGGTTTGTTTCGTTCCTGCAGTACGTACGTTTTGACCGGCGCGACGACCATTTTGCTGTTCTAATCCGACGTGTTCTGTTTCCTATTAGATCGGTTTGTTTCGTTCCTGCAGTACGTACGTTTTGGTTAGTCAGGGCTCAAGATTCTAATTGCAGCATCGCACCATCGTGCTCAGCACCCTGAACCAGTGCAGCCGAACTAATTAAAGCCAATCCGGTCTTCTTTGTACAGAAGTAACGCAAGCAGCAGCTGAGATAAGCTGGCGACGGTTCCATCGCCAACAACAAATCTTTTGTTTGCACGACAAGTCCGGGAAAGTGCAAGAAGTCAGTTCCTCAATTGAAAAACCGCTTTCCGAGTTCTTTCGTTACCTTTTGCGTGCGCTCAACGAGTCAAAGATGGGAAAGGCAGTTACAGCCATTGCAGGCTTGGACCTCGGTCACAAGCACACACGACTCACACGAAGTCACAAGTCACCGAGCGATTCTTCGAAACTCCTACGAGTCTTGTTTACCAGAACCCCAGAACCTGTACGAGATAGCTAGTGGTAGCCCTAGGCAGGTGGAGATAGCAGCACAGACTGCCCGAGAAAACAGAGAAACGGCAGCGTCATGATTAGGGGGGAGCTGGAGCCTGGAGAAAGATCTTGGCAAGTCTAGTCCGGAGCCGAAAGCGTAGAGAGCGGGCAAGAGATCTCCGCCTCGTCTCAGCGAGTCTCTTCTGAGCGCTCTCTGATCTCCGGGTGGTTGGGTGGTGTGGTGGTGGGATGCAACGCGCATCATGAGTTCATGTGTCGCGGGAGGTGGCTCCGCATCGGGTTCTGTTTCTTCTACTCGCTTCTGCTGTTGCTCCTGCTGCTGCTGCTGCCGTGGCCGCAGCAGCCAGCCAGCGGAGCGGGGTTCCCACGATATTCCGAAAACCCAAAAGGCAGTCCTCCGGACTCTGACTACCTTCCGTTCCCTCGGAACGTGATAGTTCTGCCAGATTCCCCCGGTCCGCAGCATGCAGGCGTCGGCCCCTCATGCACAGTTCCCCTCCTCCACACCAATTTCCCTACGTCCACGGCCATCCTTACATGCATGCGTGCAGTTTTTGCTCTTTGCTAGTACTATGCATTTCGGTCCTGAGTAGCATTGTTGTATGGAAATGACCGTTCGTAGTTATGCTTTCTGGTTTATAAATCTGTATTTATGATTTTTAAATTATGAATCATATTTCTTTCCTGGGTAAAATCAAAAAATATGACACATGCATATCTCAAAGCTAGTTAGAAGCAAAAAAAAGAGAGAGGTTTAGAGTAATAAAAAAGCATGCAACATAGAACTAGCAAAATTGCTGTTGTATCTTACAACAATATATTTTAACTCTAGGGCGTTTGTGACATTAGATTCCAACACTACAAAAAATATCCAAACTTTAATTGTATTAAAAGTGTTATCCAGATATAATATATAGTCCGCTTAGTCCCTTCCTATATGACCCTATCAATATCATAAAACTTTGCATACTCATTGACCATGCCATTCCTCTATAGAATTTATCACTATAAGAAATCCGAAACAAGAACATGCACACGTGTGTTTCATTCCATATTTTAACTATTACTCAAGATGATCATTGCATTTTATTTTTCTAGCGAAATTAGCACGATGTCCGATGCAATTGCACGGGTAATATTTAATATTCTTTTTTTATATGTACACATAATATTACATTAGTCGAGAAATAAAAGTTCAGATCGTGAGCCGACTCGCTAGTCATTGTACTGAGCCATCTATTTAGGTACAACTATGATGATGTATTAGATATGATCTGTTTATGTACAATTATGGTGATCTATCAGTTGTGATCTGTTTATGTATAGTTATCAAGATCTATTGGCTGTGATCTATTTATGTACAATTATGAATATCTATCGATTGTGATCTATTTAGGTGCACTTATGAAGATCAATCGGCTGTGATCTGTTTAGGTGTAGTTATAAAGATCTATCGGCTATGATCTGTTTAGGTACAGTTATGAAGATCTATCGGCTATGATCTATTTAGGTACAGTTATGAAGATCTATCAGTTATGGTCCACTTATAAAAAAAGAGTTCACCAAATTAATGATCGGATGTTTTATTTTTTTTAAAGAATTTTTAACCTCTTTTTATTCTTCTATTGTATTCTATCTCGACTATTATAGTGTACCAAGTTTAAAATTTTGAATCCTAAGATTGAAATGAAACTATGGTCGTTGATAAGTGTCAATCCGACGGCTCAACCTGCAGGGATTCGTAGTTACAGTGTCATCTACAGTGACCAGTGTTACCACTGTCTTCTCTGTATAGTTCTAAAACCACCATATATCGCTGTAAAAAATAAGTGTTGCTGCTGCTGTCCGCGTTGAGGACAAGCAGATGCTAGTAGTAGATAATAGATGAATCAACATAATGCTACACACGTTGTTCAATACTTTCGTTAAGAAAAACATGTTTCAATATAAATCTTATGTTGGTACATAAAAGAGAAATCAACATGAAGCTTTTACAGCCTCTTATATGTGGTTGGTTCTTGTCCACTTGACGTATATGTTAACAATGTACAAAAGATATATATATTACTTTGAAAGTGTATATCTTGCACATAAAAATTCTTTTACGAAATTATAAATATTTTTCATTCTTTTCAGTGTTTACACTACCTAACTTGAAATATGCCGGCATTTATTAGACATCTACAGGGTCTTTAACTTGCTAGAGCTTTTGTGTAACTTAGCTTGTGGTGCATGCACCAATTCCTGACTCCATCTCCACGGGCCCTGCCCGGAGACAGCAGTCCAAGACAAAATTATTTAATAGCTAGACAAATCTGGTTCACCTCCACGTGGCCCCATCTTATGCTGGACCCCATCCGTCAGCCTGTCTCGCAGAAGATGCCCTGGCTACGAGCGAGCTGGTGGCGAGGCCGGTTCTCAGAAGTTGAAGAGGACGGAACAATCAACGGCCGCGATTCCAAGGCCGTTGCCGCGAACCCGTATCCAACAAGGAAAATAAAAGAAGGGAAAAAGCTTCTGCGTAGCAACCACATCTCATAATAAGCCTACCACTGACTCGACCAGTGACTACTACCACAATAATAAAGATATGAGTGCACCACTTCCGAGGTTGTCGTTCTTTTCCTGCTCTCTAGTCTCCTACTACTCTCATTTTCTACGATGTTTTTCAACGTTGATTCATTCATCGTACTCCATCTTCGTGATAAAATGTTTCTTCTTTCAATCAAGAAACTTTTCCTCTTACCTACACACTCTTTCTTTTGCTTTTACCTTAGTGTGTACCGAGTACATAGGTGCAGCGGTGGGTTAGCTAGGTGATCTTTGACCGCCCAGTCTCTGAGAGTATACGAATCTGGCTGCTGCTGAAGCTGAATGCATATGCACGACAGTGTACTGTAGCTCCCCTGGTGCAGTCTATGGGATGGATCGGATCAGGCTTTTCTGAACAAAGATGATCGGGCCATGTAAAGCTGCGAAGGACAGCCGTGGAGGTGGCTAACTTGTAGCCGTTTGGTCTATGGCTATGGACAGGCCTGCACGCCTTGCCTTGTCTGACCAGGTCATAGCCAAGAGGTGGGCAAGGCTATCACCATTGTTCAATTTATTTAGTTAGCATTTTAGCACGGTACTTAACTTACCTTGAACCTGGAAGTTGAAAGTACTATTTTCGAAGAATACATTCAGTTTTCCCCGCAAAAAAGGAGCAGACGTTTACTATTACTGGTTGACAGATGGTTTGATTCGGTACGTTATGTTTATGAGAGCCTGAGAAGTACGCATGCGTATATAGGATTTTCTTCCAACTTAGATCTGTAAGAAAACTTATATGTGTACTCTAATCAGTTGGCAGCGGACCTCCGGCGCTTCTCATACGTACAGTTCAGTCACCGAGAACATCCAAACATTTTATTTGCCTACCATTTCTAAAGAAGTCAGACGTGTTTATCAAATGTGTAAACCTTTAAGAAATACGCATGCATATAGAATCGTGTGGAGTATATTTATAGACAAAGAGAATACAGTGTTTGTTTACAATTTAACTTGTAAGTTAAATCCATACAACACGTCTAAATCTATGTTTAACAACCCCTTAATCACAATTTTCACAATTGAGACTACGCTTAAACACCTATAGCTGTTGAACCGTAGGGCTTTAGTGAATCCATCTGCAACTAGAACACCTGAAGGAACGAAGCAAATCTCCAACATTCTGCGAGCTACTCGTTCCCTACTTGCACCAAGGATGTCACACCACAAACATGTAGTGCCAGACTAGCTAAGGATAGATTACAAGTTTAACACCATGTTCATTGTAGTTTCTTTTTCCGGGTAGACATTTCCTTTGAAGTTAATCATACATGTGACATGTGAAATAATCTTGTCCTCCACTTCTGGACATATAACCTGCTTGCTTGTCTGCTAGGCATGCTTCTGCAAAATTTACGTCCATATATCAGGGTTAAATTCTTGCATTGTTTTGAAGATAAAAGATCAAAAATACTCGGAGGGTTTTCTGTATGCACATACTACTCGTGTAGCATCATGGACTGTCCTTAGCAATATAAGCGGGGCGCTCGCTTTCCAAAATGCAGGTTCGCTTTGACATGCATGCATCATATCTTTTGCCAAATCCCATCTCCAGTGACTAAAAACCGCTTTACCCGATTGCACACTTGGATTCACGGTGTTAAAAGCGGCATGGAATATTGATTAGGGTTTGACTGCTGCTGTCAAAGTGCCCGTGTCAGTCCCTTCCTGGCCTTTCGAGTCTTTTTGAGCTCCTCTCTCTCCCCCTCGCCTCTTTTCCCTGTCTCTGTGGGTAGTGACGGATGAGAAAGGGAGTTTAAAGGCGAAAGTTACTCCAGAAGGTTGCTATATAGTATAAAAATGAAAAGTCAATCAAAGGGCCGCGGAAAGTAAAGCAGTCCTGCAAAATTTAGTCCTTTCGGTAGGAAATTAACCGGGTCCCTTCATGCTTCACTCTTTATTTTGCGAGCATAACGATTAAAAACAGAAAGAAAAAAAAAGTCAACCGTTCAAACTTCAAATCCTGCAAAGAATGGACAATAACATCTGCAAAGGAGGGATATTCGGATACATATGGTACGGCCGCAGCCGAGCCCGAAGCTACTGTAGCGAGCGTCCGTGCTGCTACCAGCAGTGCATGGAATAGCGGGCAACACCCATGACGCGACAGTGCGACTGGATGCGCGAGCCAACTGACCGCGCTGCGAGAGGAGATGATGACAAGAGATCAATATCGAGACACAGGAAGGAGGACCCAACAATAGATGCGCCATTTATTTAAAAATAAGTGCACGTTACTTTCTTAAATTATGAGCGGAGTTTAAAATTCAACTTCAAGATGATCTAAAACCGATTATAACACACGTCTAATATCTGAATATCATTTTAATATATCCCTCGGTCTTCTTGAACCCAGTTTTAGCCTGCGTCGAGCCACCTCATCTCGTGATGTGGCGGATCTTACCATGTCAGTATTAAACGGTTAAGTCACAGGACCCTGCTACCTCTCTCCTTCCTCTCCACTCGTTGTTCCCCTTTCTCCTCCACCAAAACCCTAGTCGCCATTGATTTGAGCTAAGCGAGAGAGAGAGGGTAGGAGACGGTTGAAGGTGATGTCGAGCTCGTCAAGCGCCACCTTTCATACCTACGGTGAAGAAGGCAACTCCTCCCCTACAGGCAGCAGGCTGTTGGAGTATGCATCGGCCATCAACTCCTACTGTAATAGGCAAGCGTCGCGGTGGATTTCACAAAGTGACGTGAACCTAGGGAGGAGGTAATTGACTTGCACAAAGGCTCAGACGAGTGATATTATTTTTGATTTTATTTGCTTTTTTTCTTGATATTTTCTCCATTTAATTTTGGGCTCTGTATTTTGTTGCTACGATTTGTGTAGCTCAAATGATGTAAAATTTAGACATGGTTTGACTCACCCACACCAGAATTTTTGAGGACTTTGTTGGTTGATTTGTATGACGCGATGAGGGGACTTTGAAGGGACAAGAACGAATCGGTTGGTTCTGTTAGTGATTCAAGAGTCCAGCTGGAGCAGACGATGGCAAAGATGATTGCTTGTACAACATCACTGAAGGATAAAGCAATGCTTCAATTGCTTATCTTAATGCGAAGCTGAAGAAGTTAGAGAGCGAGAAAATTGTTCTGTTGTTGACTGTTGCGTCAATTATACTTGTGTTTGTAGCTGAAAGTGTTGGAAGTAATGTAACGAAATTGCATGTTCAAGTGTTGGTCAGAAATTGACGTATTTTGCTTTGATTAATGCATGTTATGTTCTCTAATCAGTTTCACTTCAGTTTACTGCAATTATGCAGTAGCATTATTGAGAGAGTGAGATAATGGAACTTAAGGAAGCACATCACCTAAGCCATAAGTCCGCTAGATATCACAGGAACCATAAGTCTGGCATATTACAAGACATAGGTAGCATTTGACAGGCATCACAAAAGCCATCGATTTGGCACTCATCACATAAGCCATACGTTTGACATATTACAAGACAAAAACGTTCATCAGTTTGCTGTGGAAATCACATTAAGTTGGCCAAAGTTTGTCGGATTACATCTCCATGATATGAACATAAATCTCAAAGACCAATAAGTCTAGCAAGTCTGATGTTTCTTGGGGTTCTCTTCCTGGCACGTTGGTTTGTAGCTTAAGCAATTGTAGTCCTAATAATACATTGAGGGTAATAGTTGAACTTGCTTGTGACCCTTACACCACACAATAAACATTAAAAGTATAGCCCATGGTTGTGTTAGAAGTACTTTTTATTGCCTTCCTCTTGACATTAGATGGTCCTACCTATGTAGTAGCTTTCCTACTGCCCACACCTGTTGCGCTTTGCTGTGAAGGCTACAAATTAAGAAGAAAAAAAATACTTATTAGTTGAGTTTAGCAATGGGAACATTTCTAAGTGATACTACAAGTTTTGCAACTGAGATTATCATGAAAGGTGCTTCAGTTGGAACTGTGCCTCCATTACCATAACTATTCCTGGATTTTGGTGCAGCAACTTGTGCACTGTCTCCATTCATAGATTATGGTGCTTTTTAGCTTGTGCATTCCCTCTAGAACCAAGAATGGAAGATGTGGCAATACCATGCCTCTTGTCACATCATGCTCAATTATGTCATTTTTCTTTGCATTGCCACACCTTATGACGGTCCCAACCTTAAAAACCCTTGTGCTTGCTGGCTTCTCATGTGGTTCCCTGGTCCTGGACATCTTCGGTCTACTAGGCATCCTAATATAATATGGTGCTTCTATCTTAGGTCTGTCAAACACTGGCCATGCAGGCATTCCCTCTGGAGGTTCAAGTCAATAATCATAAGTTTTTTTAAACTTTTTCATTGTGTAGCAACTGACTTTGTAATCATCTAGACTTTTTGTTTTGAAATATATGCAGGCTATTGCATGGGACATGGAAGACCTGTGCCAATATCGACGACACATGTTCTTTGCTCAATGTTAATTGTAAACCTATGCTCACGAAGCTTTACTTCATATGAGTCCCTACCATTCTAGATTGCATGACAAAATGCAGACTCATTAATGTTCTTCTTCAATTTCTACAAAATGTTAGGACAAATATTGCCATCCTACCTCTCAAGCTAAGTTCTGTTCTCTTGTATCCCTACCGTGACCTTGGTTCTAATGGCTTTTAGCATGCCAATTACTGGAAGACGTCTAGCCTAAACTATCCATTTGTTAAATAGCTCATATATATTGTTGTCTATAGAGTCACAATTAGATCATAACCTGAACCAAGCCCTGCTCTAATGATGTGTCTCATTGTTCATCACTGCCCGACTCCATCACGCGTACTCTGTGCCAGAATAGCCCTTACAAGGTTGAATAACATTGGGCACGGAGCTCTGGCACATGCCCAGAAAGTTTTTGCCACTTCTTGTCCTTCAATTTCTTCCTCTAGTTGGCATATGTATGTCTAGCACAGTTTCTGTGCTCTGCTTTTGGAATCCAGTGGTCAACAACATTAAGAATTCCTTAGATACAGAAAATAAAGGAGCAGATGTTAGCATTTGGAAAGAAGTTGACACTACTAGAGAAATCATTTGTACAGACGGTTCGGAACTCCCGTGCGGGACGGTTTTCCGAACCGTCTGTACGAAACAGTCTGTACAAATCAGGTTTGTACAGACGGTTTTTGAATCGTCTGTACAAATCAATTAGTACAGACGGTTCCAAACTAGAATCGTCTGTACAAATCGAGTAGTACAGACAGTTCTAGTTTGGAACCGTCTGTACTAATCGATTAGCACCCGTCTGTGATGTCGTGTTATAAAAATAAAAATATAATCCCTCACGCCATGTGCCCAATCCTTCAACCGCGTCTCAGCGGGTTTCGATCCCGCAACCTCGTGTTGTCCAGTAAGGGGAGTTGCCAGCTGATCTAGTTTGAGTATGCGATACATATGGGACGGCTTTCTTCTTAACTCATGCCTACAACTAAGCGGGACGCTTCTAATACAAACGGTTCCAAACTGAGAACCGTCTGTACTGTTCGATTTGTACAGACGGCTCCAATTTAGACCCGTCTGTGCTATTTGTACAGACGGTTTCAAATTGGAGCCGTCTGTAATGTAGCATCGAATGCTAGTTTTAGAGTCCAGATCCAACCCTAGTTTGAGAGGTTTTAGTAAAACAGTCATAACTTTCTCATACGAAGTCCGTTTTGGGTCCACGACCACTCAAATCGAAGCTAACGACGACGCGCATCTGAAAAAAATACACGTGTATACATCTGTACGCATCTTGACCCTCCGCCGCCGCCTTGCCGGCCTCCTCCTCCGGTCGTCGGTACTGTTTCTAGCTTCTCTTTCCATTTCACTCCTCTATTGTGACGCGAACTAGCCCATGTGAAGTTACTGAGCACCCTTTTTTTTGGAAAAAGGCTACTGAGCACTTTACATAGCTTTTACTTGTCATGACTTGGTTATTATCATGAGCATGTGTGTGTGTGTGTGTGTTTTGCTTTGGAACTTTGTCACTCCTTCATGTTAGCACTTGATTCTAGAATTTCCGTACTCAATCACATGTGCTTATTCTGAATTGAACTTTGCAACCAGTAGGAGGTGCGGCATCTTGATGTCTTGCCGAGACTAGGCGACATTTGGTTTGGAGGATCACACTCCTTTGAGACACACCAGATTCTTGGGGCGTTAGGTAATGTATTCTCTGCATCGTTCGTTTGCAGTTCTGCTTTGTTCCGTGGGGACGGATCAGGCGAGAGATACATCGGTTACAGAAATTTACAGCCCAGACGGCCTCGTGGAATCAATTCGAAGAAGAGGCTGTGGACCAATGTTCTTCTTGCTGTTAATGTCCTGTAAGTCCATCCTCAATATAAGTTGCATGATTTCCTTCTATTTGATAGTAGCTTCTTTCTACAAATGTGGATTGACACAGTTTTTTTACTTTGGCCAAAGGGCTTATATTGCTCAGATAGCAACACAAGGAAAGCTTCTTATGTGGGGAGCAAAGGTTGGTCCACGTTGAAATTTCCAGTTCACCTATATTCTGTTTATTTTTGGTCTAATGCGCTTGCAACGATGATTTACGGTGAAAGATCAACAGCCTGATTGATAGAGGGGAACTCTGGCGTTTGGCTACATCATCTCTTCTTCATATGAATCTTACTCATCTTGCCGTACGTGTTGCTGTTTCAATTGAGGTTTATAATTATACTCTACAAAATAACCAGTGCTAACATTCCTGACTATCATTGTAATGATGCAGTTCAATTGTTTTTCTTTGAATTCAATTGGACCTACAGTGGAACTCGTTACTGGTCCTAGAAGATTTCTCGCTGTTTATTTCACTTCCGCGCTGGCAGGTGTTTGTTTGTCCTTGTTACCTGTTTTAGGATAATCCATGTGGTGGTGGCCATTATCTTGGTCTTACTTTAGTTCTTGGTTTATAATCGGTTCTTCATTCTTGAATTGTAACAGGTTCACTAATGAGTTACTGTTGTTGCCAATCACCTTCTGTTGGTGCATCGGGGGCCATTTTTTGGATTGGTATGTCTACTTTATTGCTAAAGACTATTACATAAATATTATATTGTGTGCGATGCCGAAATCATATTTGCTTAACCCTATAGCGTGGCATGATTCACTAGCAATATGAAATTACGAGAGGTCACTTATAGTTAACATGGATAATCTGTTACAATTTGCTCGGATGGTTTCATCCATCAATTGTTTCTATATAGTAGTATTCCAAGACCCCACAGAAAATTTTCTTTGGCTCAGTTATATGTACTACATCGGTATATCTCTTGGTTGCATATCTTGGCTGAACTGGCTTTACTGCGAATTTATCTGTTATATCCGCATTTCAAAATTTTCTTACTTATGATTACCACCAATATATTTTTTGTCACCCAAAGAACTGTAGGCCTAGTCTCATTTAGTTAAGAAATCCCTGATAAATGTTCTTACATCACACTATTTCATCAACTTTATCTGCGTGATCAGGTTGGTTCCTATGCTGTTTATACGTGGACGCACAAAAGGTTTTTGGGGCACGGAAAGGAAGGTTTAGAGCATATTGCACGGGTGGTTATCTTAAATATGATATTGATTTATATTTCTACTTAATTTTTTTGTCTTTGTTTCTGCTATTTGCTTTATTCCACCTGCAAATCTCATCTTCTCTCTGATAGGGTATGGGTCTCCTTTCAAGGGGTATTGACAACTGGGGTCATGTAAGTCTCCTAATCTTCTAAATAGTTCATTCTGCAACGCACTGAAATGTTTTGCGCATGAGTTCACTTGAATACTGACAGTTAGGAGGCTTGCTTGGGGGAGTGGTTACGGCATGGTTTCTTGGTCCAGATTGGCAGTATCAGTACGTAGCAAAGGATGGAAGAGTGGTGTTCAAAGACAGCGCACCCATTCAGCAGCTAATAAAACAGTAAAAGATTACGGTAGCAGCATGTACGTAAAGCATGTTCGTATTTTGCTGTGTATAATTATAAATACTTGAAAATATGGGAGAGAAAAGATAAAGGAAAGTAAAGAAGATAGATTGACACCGTGTATCAAGCATGAAGGAGTGACTGCAAACCGTGATTGATACCTAGTTTGGCAGAAGAAACAATGTATGACTGCTGCCGAGCTAATTCTGACGAAAACACCAGGTCCAGTCTTCCGGAGGCTATAGTGCCTCTGAGTTTACCTGGAGCTTGCTGCTTTGTTTAGATCACTTGCAACTGTTATAACTATGACAAATTATGGTTACTCAATACTACTGTTGTATTTAACTTGTTTTTTAGGCATTACTAGTGCCTGACTGACACGCATTTGTGTAAATGAATTCGTGTTTGATACGGCTAACTATGGTCCGGAGTAAGTTTCTGGCTTGATTATTGATGATTCTTGCTATCACTCGGTTCCCTTCTGTTCCTGTACCGGAAGAGATGATGGCATGAGTAACGATGCTTCGGGATCTCACTAGTAGAGAAATTATTTGTACAGACGGTTCAGAACTCCCGTGCGGGACGGTTTTCCGTACCGTCTGTACGAAACAGTCTGTACAAATCAGATTTGTACAGTTTTTGAACCGTCGAGTAGTACAAACGGTTCTAGTTTGGAACCGTCTGTACTAATTGATTAGCACCCGTCTGTGATGTCGTGTTATAAAAATAAAAATATAACCCCTCACGCCATGTGCCCAATCCTTTAGCCGTGTCTCATCCCGCCGTCCGCGTAGTCCTATCCAACGCTTGAATTAATTCGCACAATATGCTTCCAGCGGGTTTCGATCCCGCAACCTCGTGTTGTCCAGCAAGGGGAGTTGCCAGCTGATCTAGTCTGAGTATGCGATACATATGGGATGGCTTTCTTCTTAACTCATGCCTACGACTAAGCGGGACGCTTCTAGTACAGACGGTTCTAAATTTAGAACCGTCTGTACAAATAGCACAGACGGTTCCAAACTGAGAACCGTCTGTACTGTTCGATTTGTACAGGCAGCTCCAATTTGGACCCGTCTGTGCTATTTGTACAGACGGTTTCAAATTGGAGCCATCTGTGCTGTAGCTCCAAGTGCTAGTTTGCGTCGAAATTCAACTCTAGTTTGAGAGGTTTTAGTAAAACAGTCATAACTTTCTCATACGAAGTCCGTTTTGGGTCCACGACCACTCAAATCGAAGCTAACGACGACGCGCATCTGAAAAAAATACACGTGTATACACCTGTATGCATCTTGACCCTCAAAATTCGGCTTCTAAGTAGGACTTTTTGGCTCCAGAAGTTTTTCCGTTACTTTTTTGATCTTGCGGAGGGCATATCTCCTTCACCCGGACTCCGAATTGGGTGATTCTTGTTTTTCTAGTTAGCTTGAGTCAAGGACTTGCTTTTCACCTTGATCCCAGCTTCTGCCGAGCACTTTCGTCCGGGTGCCGTTTTCAAAATCTTCGATTTCAGGCCGGGATTTCCACTAGTCATTTCGTCGACTTTCTCGGAATTGGCTCAAAATTTCTGGAGACGTAGAGTTTGGCCTCCCGCTCGCAGCCGTGAAAACCGTTTGACAATCGGAGCTGTCAAACTCCCTCCCCGACGCTGCCACTTTCCTGCCGCGGCAAGAAAATCTGCAGTTTTTGCTGCCGCGGCAGCAGAGATCAACTAGCCTTGCTTCATCTATTTGTACAGACGGTTCCAGTTTACTGTTCGATTTTTACAGACGGTTCCAAGTTTAGAACCGTCTGTACCGTTTACAGATTTGTACAGACTGTTCCAAACTTAGAACCGGCTGTACTGTTCGATTTGTACAGACGGTTCCAGTTTAGAACCGTCTGTATTGTTTATAGATTTGTACAGATGGTTCCAAACTTAGAACCGTCTGTACTGTTCGATTTGTACAGACGGTTCTAGTTTGGACCCGTCTGTGCTATTTGGAACCGTCTGTACTGTAGCGTCTCGTTTGTTGGAAACCGTTTGTACTCATTTTCTCAGACGGTTTTCGTTTAGAACCGTCTGTGATACTATTTGTACAGACGGCTTCAAAAAACCGTCTGTACAGGGGCATCCCGTTAAATGAATTCTGTAGTAGTGTGACATACATAAAGAAGCTCAAAATTCCAAGCAAGGTAGTATACCTTTTGTTGATTAGATATCACTACCCAGCCATTTCCATCTCCAATCTTCAAATCATTGAACAAGAGCCTATAGAACCAGTCCCAAGTCTCATTTGTCTCTTTATCAACCATTGCCAGGACAGTGGGATAAATCTAGTTATTTGCATCCTTACCCACAGCTGACAATAGTTCTCCTTGTTTTCCTTTGAAAAATCACGCATTCAACCTAATTACTTTCCTACAATTGTCAAGGATTCCTTTCTTACAAGCATAGAACTAAATATAGAAATATGAAACATAGATGCTGTAAAGTCTAGGTTATATACACTTATCTCTTTATATAATGGTAAAACTCCAGGAGGCGCGCCGTGCCGCCGTGTAGTGCTCTTGTTGCGCGTGGATTCATGTTTCCTGATTAATTTGCTTGAGCCGAACACGAAACGGCGGCCTAGACGGCCGTACCCATGTGGCATTCCTGGCCGTGTCGTGATCACCGGTCTCGCCGTGTAATTTATCGATCGGCCACGAAGCCTAGACAGAGAACCATGATGCCTTGCCGTGCAATGTGACGATAGGAAGTACTACACGCAGCCGGGGCAGACAGGGCTTTTGCTTGGTAGTAGGCTCGGCCTGTTGTTGTTAACAATTTTCTCTTGCCAGTTGCTGAAAGGCCTAGATAGAACTCGCCAGACTCTCACCAATCCATCATACAAAGTCCAATTGGGTTAACAGCAAGCCGCTCTTTGGTTTCCAAACCTAGGCATGGACGTCGTGTTTGTGGAGAAAACATGTTCTTGGGCCAATGAAGGCTTGATTGGGCCTAAAGCCGATTGACTTGACTAATGTATGCCTTTACGGTAGCTGCCTGGCTTCCTATTCTAAGTATTTGAATACGGCCCTGATATCATATGCTTATCCGTGTTTCTCGTATCCATTACTAGGTGCTAGTCTACTCTTGTCAATCTACTCGGGGGTTGCATGTAAAGAAGCAGTAGATTAGAGATTTTGGGAAGCGCAGCTTATATGCGGGTACCTCTTTATATCTGTATGGAGATATCAGACTAGGCTTACAATTAGTTATAAGAACCACGAGCTTATCTCATCTAACAACCCTACATATTAGGAACAACTCTTATCATATCTACACATGCATAGGTACGGTTTAACAACCCCCTTAATCGTGACCTCGTGAAACGAGATTAAGATTATGTTGTAGGCGTTCAAATACTTGAACTGCAAGTGGCTTGGTTGAGATGTTAGTGAATTAATCCTTCGGTGAGATGAATGAGACTTCCAGCAACTTCTGAGCAGCTCACTCTCGCACAAAATGATAGTCGATCTCTTTGTGCTTGGTGCGAGTGTGGAAGACTGAATTGTCTAAGAGATATGTTGCTCCTAGATTGTCACACCAAAAAGATGGTAGCTGGTCCTGAAAAATACCATGTTCTTTAAGCATAAATTAAACCTAAATAACTTCTACAGTTGTGTTGGCCAATGCCTTGTATTCAGACTCTATGCTGCAACAAGATACTGAAAGTATCTAGGGTATTGACTAGAGAGAGAGTGAATAGGAGATTAACAAAATTATGCCCCAAAATTGCTTTATACACAAGTATTCTAAAACACTAAGCGGTTCTAAGCAAAACCTATCATGCTAGTGATCAAAACAAGTAGGAAACCAAATATTTAGAAGTGCAAGCAAACAACAAAGTGTGAGACGAATAATTTGTTGTCGAAGTTCAAGACTTTGGCGAGACTCTGCGTCTCCATCAAAGTCTCAAATCAATACATGATCACTCACATCGTTCAACACAAGAACTAAGCAATAAAACTAAGCATATAATTGTCACACCCCGATTTTCTCAAACTTGAAAATTAGGGCTTGCAAAAACTTTTTACTAATAATGCCAACGGAAATACACCTGATTAAAACTTTTGTCAACATGAGCTGGTGCTATACCCTAAAACATTTCAAACTAAGATCTTCCGCCATTGCCCCTCCTTCCCTTTGGTCGGTAAGTGTACAACGCCTATTTTTGTTCCTCTTGATCTCAGCTTGCCTCCATGCACGGCAACTCGATCTTGCCTACATCTTCAACACCCTCCTCCCTTTCTGTCTTGTCGATACATCTGAGCCAACAACTGAAGCTATGTGCCCCATGATATTTTCGAAATTGAAGCATATATATGCCACGAACCTCTTCCGAATGACTTGATCTTATGCCATCTATTTCGTCATGTCTTATCATAAGTGTGTACACATATATACTGCTTTTATATGTACGCATATACGCAAAACCCTAACTCATCGTTCGACTCTGCTATAATCCTATGCATATATATAAGGATACCGGCAATACTCCCCAAACCCTAGCCCACCATGACTTCCTATCATAATCCTAACCCCGTCGCCACCATATATACGCTTGAATTCCCGAGTGTATGTGGGCACACACACTCTGAATCTTAGTTTACTTTTTCCGAGCAGATGTAAACTCCAACACCTTAGCTACCGTATGACTGCCCGTATATACACGCATATACTCATGGCTATCCCATATCTATACCCTTCGTTCCGGTGCGTCCAGGTGCCTGACTGTGTGTATTCCCCAATGCATGTGAATCCCACCTTCGCATATCTACCCATGGGGCTATCGGAATGTGTGGCATACCCGGTTTTAAAGGCCGGATAAACCCTTGTGATTACCGTGTTAGTCCCATGATCAGTAGCTAACACTCACAAGCACTTGATAGCATAAACATGCGATACATCGTTCATTACACACATAGCCATAATTGATCTTTAATAATACAAACCATGCCTATTGGCCGAATTCAAACTGCAGCGGAAAGAAACACGCGATAGATAACCCATCAATATGCCGAACCACAGGCAACTGACTAGGGGTTGAAACCCTAAGCCTCGAAATCACTGTCGCTATCTCCGGTTTGGTACTCCTCCTCATCGTCTGGCCACATAACAAGCCAGGTGAGTACATTGAATGTACTCGCAAACTTCCCACCGGGGAGTCGGTTGCGGATAATAATGCATGCGGGGGTATATCAAGCAATGGTTCTAGCCTATATTTCATATTGTGCGAGAAAGTAAGTTTGCATGAAATACATAAATAGATATTAAAGCGGTTTTCATAAATTGCCTCGGTATTGCGAGACAAGCATTTGTTCCATCTGTCTTCCCTGCAATAACGGGAATCATATCTGTGCTTTCCTACAACAACGGAAAGTCTCATAATCACTCGCTTCAGCGGGGAGTCTCCGCTCACCCATTACAACGGGGATACTAGGGTTTGCCCGAGACCATGGGAAAATTCCTTCTTCACTCTTCCCAACACAACGGGAACTTTTCAGGTCATCCTGCGATCACGGCGGGTCGCGTCCTTAAACCCATAACCCATTTTTGACTTTGAAAGTCAATCTACTAAAGTGTGGCCCAACCAAGTTCGTCCATGACCGTGGACACGGCTATTTGAATAGTTTTAAACCCTCTGTAGAGGTGGTACGGCTTTATCCACACGATGTATGTCACCCTGGGCATACTATGCACCACATACTACCAAAACTCGTACAACGAGACTCTTCATCGGAGTAAACCTAGCCATGAACCCGCCAGAAGGACATGTCCCAAACCTAGCTTGAGTCAGTATCATCGCTTGCAAGGAGGTTGGTGTTCCAACTTTGTGGTGAACAAGCCATCACTTTCCCGCGGAAACTTTTTTCTACAGAAGCTACAACCTCATCTGCACGCTCCGCACTACCTACGGGTTCATGCTAGTCTCAGACCAGGTACTGGGTCAAGTCCTTCCCATAAAAGACATGTGGACGTATGGTAAGACTTGGCCAAACGGCACTTAAGCTCGGTCCTTAGGTGATCCAAGAGGGACTTCACACCTCACCCGTAAACGGTCCGCGAGAACCGCGCCAGGCATTACCTCGCGTTTAACAAGCTTCCTGCTTTCCCCCTTCATTTCCGACCCGGATCAAAATCTTCTCCATTTTTGTTTTGTTTTCACAAAACCACATTGCGGTAAGATATCCCAACCCATGGATATACTACCTTCATACACCTCCGGACACGACGATCCGTTTTCAAATTGTCACCACATGAAATATGGGGTATTTCTTCCCTTTTTGGAAAACCTAGTTTTTCTACTGCAGGGCTAAGCATATATATATATAGTCTACCCTAAGTTTCTAGTAGTTCTTCTGAAATAGGTAGTCCTTAGGGTGACAAGGAGTTCAGGGTCGGACTAGGGTTTCCTAAGCATCGGTTATATCTTCACTACATAAAATAGTGGGTCATAAAACATAGCATGCATGTTTCGTAAACAAAATATCATTTTGCAAACTTAGGTTTCAACATGATCAAGGGTGGAGAGCTTGCCTGGCAGTTCCTGATCTTGTTCCGGATGCGGGGATGTTTCTGGTTCCTCCTGACGAACGTACCTCACACCGTCAACTACACGTTTCAAAATAATGCCAATAAGAACCAAGCGACACGAAGTACCAAAAAGGAAAACCAGTGGGGAACATATGCCATGCTTGCAAGAATAATAGGGAAGAAGAGAAGTGTTGCCTTTATATTTTATTCGGGGACTAAGTAGATTAGGGTTTCACGGTTTATGACTTTCTTTGCTCGAAAGCCTTAGTTCCAACATGGTGGGGAGGTGTCCAGGAACTTGGTGGTTTAAAAGTGCTGGAGAAATGTTTTTGATAAGGTACAACATGTTTGGGAGATATTCAAACATATATATATGCATGAAATTTGAAGTTAGGGTTTTAGGTTTTATAAATACCTGCTTCAACTTTTGAATCATGCAATATATGCATATATATGTGTTCTTGTGCAAGGGTTCAGAAGATTAGAGCCTAACATGTTAGAATATTTTGGAATTGGTCAAAAGTTCACAAGAAATTTAAAAATGGGTTTGAATTTAAAAAGGATATATGATTTACTCTCTGTTCAGCAAGAAAATATTGAGTTTTGGAAAATTGGTTTGAACCAAAAGTTTCTAATTATTTTTAGGTTCAACTTTTATTTTGAAGGTTTTTCAAGAACCAGTCATTTAGACCTTGAACCGGTTGAACGAAAGAAGTGCCGGTTCTGAAAAATAAAAAACCAGAGGTTTCATTGATTCTACGCTTTCACCCGAATCGGAATACGCTTCCTGGACAGGTAAGCGGGGAGGGAAGCGGGGCGCCACCGCTTGACGTCGAAGGCGCCCGGGGAAAAGACGCCTTCCTCAGCGCGGGAAACCATCCCCGGGTGGGCCGCAGGCCCACTTGTCGGCGACCTGGCCTGGCTTCTGGAGTGTGGGGCCAGGTTAAGGAGAGGGCCCCTCGGTCAGTGGTTGGGTGCTTTCCCCTTCGGGTAAGTAACCCGTCTGCTGGCCGGGGCGGTTGAGCTCGGTGCTGGGGTGGGTTCTCGCCGGCGAAGGGAAGGAGGGAGCGGCACGACGGCTTGGTTCGGAGATTTCGAAGGCGAGGAGCCGGCTCTGCTGGTCTAGGGGAACGGCATGGTGGAGGTGGTTGGCGGAGGTGGCTTGGTGGCGGGGAAATTCGGGGAGAGCCGAGGCAAGGTGAGCTCGAGTCTGGTGAAAATGGTGGGCGGAGGAGCTGAGGTTTGGCACTGCTGTTTGGTCAAGGGTAGAGAGGAGCTTGGGAAAGGAAATGGCTCAGGCATGGCCCCTCTTATAGACGCGAGTGGTAGCACATGCGGTGGCGGGGCAGTAGGGTGGTGGCTGCCGGACTTAGCCGTGCACGGCGCCGAGGGAGGCGGGGTGGATTCCGTGGCGTGCAGAGCTAACTAGAGGTTAGAGGAACGGGGTGGCGTGCGGGTTTAGTTGGCCGGCGACAGAGCTATGGCTGGTGGGGGGTTTGACCTGGGTGGCTAGCACAGCAATGCACTAGGGCGCGTCCAGTGCCATGCCAGAGCGCGCCAGACCGTCGTATACGCGCACAAGAAAGCCCTGGCGTGTTGGGGAGTGCTCGGCCGTGTCACTGGTACTGAAACAATCTAAGGGAGATGGCTTGGGGAGCGGGGCATCGAGTTGTGCAGAGAGAGGGAGACTACGTCTACCTACGAGTGACGCCTCTTAAGGGAACACAGAGGTTTAGCGTAAAAGGGAAGTTAGCACCCTGATTTGTCGGACCCTTCAAGATAGAGGAAAGAAGAGGACAGGTAGCGTATCAGTTAGAACTACCTCCGGAGCTATCAGAAGTCCATAATGTATTTCATGTATCTCAGCTGAGAAAGTGTATTGAGCCACCGACGAAGCAAGTGCAATACCAGGAATTGGATATTGAAAAAGACCTTACCTACAAGGAACAGCCAGTTAAAATTTTGGAAAGCACTGAACGAAGGACCAGGAACAAGAATATCAAATTCTACAAAGTCCAGTGGAATCATCACACAGAGGAGGAAGCCACCTGGGAAAGAGAAGATTTTCTAATGGACAGATGCCCTCACCTATTCCAATCTGTTGAATCTCGGGGACGAGATTCGTCTTAAGGGGGGTAGGTTTGTCACGCCCAGATTTTTTGATTCGAATTAGAGCATATCATCGCATGTAGGCTAGGGCATTTGCATTAATCACGAACTCAATATACCGAAAACCCGCACACACGCACTCCAGCCAGAAAACCCTAATTCGGCAAAAAGCATAAAACGACACCGCACCGTATTCGTCGGAGCAACCGCGGTACCTCTTCACCAAGTAGCCCTAAGCCGAGAGGGATGACCTACCGAGAATTCCGTATACCCTCCACCCCTTGCCGCACACCCAGAACCCTAATTCCAGCCCTCGATTCCTCGCCGTCCCATTTAAACCATTTTCTCCAGAAACCCTAAACGCGAAATCTAACGTTCCTCGGCTCCTCAGGAAATTCCAAAATAAATCGTGGGACAATCCAACCATACACTTAACGCAGATATGACATAAAATAATAGGACCCAGTTCAAAAAAATATTCGTATACAAAATAAATAAACCCTAGGGTGAAAATCAGCTTTTAACTGCAACCCATCAAAATAAATTTCCAAAAATTCCGGTAAATTACCACGACGATCCTTATATTCCCTAGAGTCCAAATACATGAAAACATGGGCATGTGTAGTGTAGAAATTTGGGTTAACCGCTACCGAGCACCTAGGGCAAAAAGTTACCGTTGCATCGTATCGTATCCGACCTCAGTTAAAAACCTAGCGACAGCCTCGTGAGGACTCTTTCCAGTAGTACCAGCAGATTTAAACCCTCACGTTTCCTCTGGCTATCACATTCCATTTGCTACACACAGATTCTATAACATGCCAAGCACTGATACTCACGAAAGCATAGTGCACGAAGTACCCGTCGGTGCCTAATTTCCATGTTCCCTTGGTCACGTCCTCTAGTAGTCTGTGTTGCATGGCAAGCCACCAGGACACTTCCCTTTGACCTTCTGATTCATCCCCATCTCCCAGACGTTTGCAAGGCGTGTGTATAACCTCAAGAATCCTTGCCAAACTTTGCTGTACCCAGTCCACGTCCTTGACACATTTTGGACTCAGCCGAGCCCTCCGGCCATGTCCCATTGCCAGTCGGCCACCCCATCCGGCAGCTCACCATTTTCAGCACGCTACCAGCTCTCGGCTGTCCCTAACCCCTCTGTAGCTCTAGCTCGCCTCGGGCAGCTCGACCATGTCTCATCCCCAGCGAGAGAGGCAGCCGATCGACCACCTTTGGACTTTCGGTCCCGTCGCCGAACTTGTAGACGAGCAGTACACCCCGTGCACCCCAGCTCGCCGCTCTGTGGTGCTGCCCCGTCCCGTCGTCGAGTCGACCGCAGATCAGAGGTCGCCGGCCAGCTCCCCTCGCCATCACCTTGTCCCGACCTCACCTCGAACCCCTCGCCAACCGAGCAACCCAGGAGCAGACCCCGCCGGACTGCTCACCAGCAGTAGCCACGACTCGACATGTCCCGCCGTCCGCCCTATAAAAGCCACCCGAGCTCTCTTGCACATCCAAGCTCACCCGTTCTTCCTTAGCTCAGGCCCTCCTCCATCCTCAGCCCCTGGTCTCCACCGCACCCGAGCTAAGTCGCCGCCATGCCTCAAGTGCAGAGCCGCCCAAATCTCTTCTAGGTCGCCCTTGTCCCGAGCTCGGAGCAACCGAGCTTGAACCAAACTCGCAGCCGATCACTCACTCCAGACAGCCCTAACTGCCAACCGCCCAACCGCCGGCCGACATCCCTAACCGCTGCCCTGTCCGAAGCCCCGCCGCCGCCCTTGTTTTAACCCGAGCAAGCAGGTAACGACCGACCAGGTATTTTAAACGGCATTATTTGAGTTGCCGTTTCCTCTGTCTGCAAAGCGTATTTATTTAACTCCCAACCGGTTGCCGTGTCCAGTACCCCATGGCGCTGCCCCTTTAACTCCGTCGCCGACCGGGAGAAAACGGCTTCAGCTGCCGAGTAGCTCATTTATTTAGCTAATCTGCTTAGCAGTTTAAACCACTGGTTCACTCGGTTAGGACCAATCCGATTGGATTTTCTCAACTCAAATCACAGTCCAGAACCCTTAAGCTATTACAAACTCCTAGTTCAAAAACAATTCTAGTATTTAATGTGTTTCAATTAGCGAATGAAGGAGATTAGGTTTAGAGTTTCCTTTTAACTCTTTTTAAAAATCAGTATACGCATTTTATGTACGTCATCCTCCCGGGCAACCAGAATAATCCTTTCACCCAATCTTATGAGATACCAGTAGCTCGAAAGCAGTTTCCAAATTAAACCTTTTTAGCATTGAAGCAGTGCAAGTTTAAAAGGAACTAACAACTTCTCCTTTAGGGATTGGATGCATATATATTTGTGTACCAATTTCTGAGGTTCCGAAGTAAATCCTCCCTCACCGTCAATATACCTAACGTATTCTAACGCATGCTGGCCCGAAAACAAATAAATTTGAAGCTGCTGCCTAAACCCATGCTTATTCCTCTAACCAACACACCGTCATTTTATGTGTTATATTTGCATGTATCCATCACCCGAAATAATTGTTGTGACCATAGACGAAAACCCTAACTCAACCCTAATACCATAATTTCCTCGTGAGCATGCATGTCATCTGGTTGTTGGAGTTATTCGGATTTCCTCTTATTCGATGTTTTTCGGCGCGTAGTTGACGGAGCGACGTACGTGCGTCAGGAAGACCCGGCATCACCCCCCGCGTTCGGAACAAGAGCAGGAACTGCCAGGCAAGCATTCCCACCTCGATCATGTCGAAATCCCATATATGCAAAGTTATAAATATTTTGTTTACAAACACTGCATGCTATGTGTTTAATATCGATATTTTATGTAGAAATAGCTATACCCATTAGTTGCACGATACCTAGGTCTGTTTACCCCTCATTGTAACCCTAGGTATAATTGTCGGTCGTTCACGACCGTCGGATAATTAAGGTTATAGGTGTTAACCACGCTTAGCCCTGCTATAGTTAAAAACCAAGTTTTATTCATCCCGTTGGGATATGGGAAACAAACCCTCGGATAGCATATGCTGTCCGAGGTGACTTTCACAAATAAAGGTTTATCAAAAATCAAAAGAACAGAGGAGATGGTTTCGATTCGGGTAGGAATGTTAAGAGATGTTTGGGGATGTAGAGCATCGGATGGAGCCATGTTCGTCCGGGACGACATGGGGTCGGGAAATGGAGTCCTACTCGAATCAGTTAAGGACCGAGCCTAAGTGCCGCTAAACCGGTTCCTCACCGTACGTCCACATGTCCTTTATGGGAAGGACTTGGCTTAGTACCCGGCAAGTATTAGGGTTTGGACCCGTGGGAAGTAGGGAGTTAGTGCTAGGTGTTTAAAGTCCTAGAGATCCACCTACGCCGGGCGGGAGGTGTTGATGCGACACAAAGGTGGGGAGTCCCATTTTTGGTCCGGGACGCAGAAGTGGGTCAACCACCTAGCGGGTCCAACTCTGGTATGGAAGCGGGCGAAGGTCTCGTTGTAATCACCCTGCCAATACACTCTGGGTAGTGTATCTGTTAGCGCTCGGCATTAGGAGTGAAATTACATCTTGTGGGTAAAGCCGTACAACCTCTGCAGAGTGTTAAAAACTATTCGAATAGCCGCGTCCTCGGTTATGGACATGGACTGGCAAGGCCACGCACTGGTTAGACTAAGTTTTGTTTGCGAAAGCATGGGAAAAGGGATTAAGGACGTGGGCATGACGTGTCCACAGAGGGCAATTTACGCTACATGGTTGGTAGCAAGGAATTGCCGGAGGAGTAGGCTAGCCGTGCTATCCGGGATACCACGGGCTGAGCCAGGGGCACTCGCTGAGCTATCCGGGATAGTGTCAGTTGAGCGTTGAGCCGAGAAGCTAGACATATTGCCCGGGGTAGTATGGTCTGAGCTGTCTCGAGGATTGTAAGAAGGTAGCTAGGTCTACCTCGAGAGGATTCTGTTCATTTTACTTTAAACAGTTTTATTAAATTGCTTTTGAATCTATTACTCAAGTATTTAAATTAAGAACTTACTTTTCCGCACAATGACCAACTTAGGGTAGAGCTATTCCTTGTTATATTCCCGCATGAAATATTTCCGTATACTCCTTCCTGTGAGAATAGCTTGCGAGTACATTCAATGTACTCACCTGGCTTGTTGATTTGGCCAGAAGAAGAAGAAGAAGAGTTCTGCTCTGACGAGGAAGACTCCGACTTTGAGGGCTAGGGCGTTTCCCCAGTCAGTTGCCTGTGAGGTTGGCATATTGATGGGTTTATCTACGTACCTTTTATGTATTTTCGCTGCAAGACTTTGAATTCGGCCAATAGGCCATATTATGTTAAAGACTCTAATGGATGGTATTGTAAAATAATCGGTAATGTATGACGACATTATCAAGTTCTTGTGTGTGCCGGCTACTGTTCCAGGGACCGGTACAGTAATCACAGGAGCGTTTCCGGCCTTAAAACCGGGGGCGCCACACTTAATTTGTTCTACCAAGGAAGGTGTCACTTCCAGGTTTGTGACGATTCCATGATCGACTAGGTCTAAATCATCCTTCTCCTTTTCCTTGGGTGTTGATGGTCGCTTATTACTTCTTGGGGTGTTGAACGTATATGATTTCCTACTAAGGGCGTCATCTACCACATTTGCCTTGCCTGGGTGGTAGTGAATTCCTAAGTCATAGTCCTTTATCAATTCTAACCATCTCCGCTGCCTCATGTTCAGGTCGGGCTAAGTGAAGATGTATCTTAAACTCTTGTGGTCTGTATATATTTCACAGCGGTTACCGATGAGGTAATGCCGCCAAATTCTGAGGGCATGAACTACGGTAGCTAGTTCCAAATCATGCATGGGGTTAGGTGCTCCCATGAAATGCCATGCCTCAAGAAAAACTGAAATCCTAGATGGACATGCAACACGGTTGAAACATATACGCATATACGCGTCTTCGGGTTTTAGGTTTTTTGGAAATCGGGATGCTAGAAATCAGGGTTTGACAGAATGTGGCATATATCCATGACCATGTCAAAGGGAACCCGTCTACACCTGTCTATACCCTATCACATCTACCATCCTCTCGCGTATCGCCACTTTCCCCTGAATTGTCTTCGGATCATCTCACCCTTTTTCCTGTATTCTCTTTTATTTTAGGGCAAACCCTAAATTTCCGCGTATCATCTCACCTCTTGCACTCCTTTGAAAAATTGCGGGTAATCCCTACTTGTATTCTCAATCCAATTCTTCACAACAAATATATGACGAAGTGATGCTCGAATCCTTCAATACATATCAAGTTTAAGATTTAGACTCTAGGAAAAAAAAGGGGGGTTCTCAAAAATGTTAGGAGGAACCCTTCAATACAGGTTACACAAATCCATGCCCAAATTCCCATGTCCTTTGCAAAAATTTGTTTTGAATGATTTCAAAAGAAAAAAATGAATCTAAGCCTATTTTAAACCCAACTCGATTTCCACTAAATTAAACCTCCAAAAGAAAATTTCATAATTTTGGGGAGTTTCCTCTATACTTAGACAACCCATTTTGCAGTAGGACCATGTTGTCTTTATTCAAACTCCACCCATGAAAAATCAAGCCAGATATCTAGGCTTGTCCCTGTTCTTGTTTCTATTGCCCCCTTCCTGTTATTTGCTAAGTCCACCCCTATTGCCCCAACCGACACACCTCCACTTCTATTCCATGAGGGTCCAAACCCCGCATGGCAGCTCCTTCTTCCACTCACATCTTCTTCTTCCTCTAGCTCCTCTTTCCATTCCCCACTCCCCTGCACTGCTGCACCGTGCCACCTTCTCCTCTCCAACAGTGGGCGGTGCCTCACTTTCTCTGCTCTTCTACAGCACCAGCTGGCTACCTATCTAATCTCTTAACTCCTTCTCCCTTCTTTATCATCCGAGCTGCCCATCTCCCTCTCTCCAGTACCCATCCCTCTTCCAATCTCCCCATTCCTTCCTTGCTCTCTCTCACCCGAGCAGCTCCAGTGCTCTTCTTCCCAAGCAGAGTTCCCCCTTGCCCTTTCTATTCCTTGGGCGCCTGAGCTGCCCCTCCCCTTTCCCCATTGTCGAGCTGCCTAATTCTTTTTCTCCTTGCCCTATCACTCCCCATTTCTTCCCCACAGTTTCTTCCCAAGTTGAGCTCTCCATTCCTCTTCTTCTCAAGCTTCACCCGAGCTCCCTCATGTTGCATTCTTTCCCTCCTTTCGTTCTCTCGTTCTCAGACTAAGTATCTTCCTCTTCCGAGCCTTATGAGCTAGAGCTGCCCCCTTTCCCTATCCAATCCCCGAGCTCCTTCTTCCCCACGAGCTCCCTGAGCACTCCCTTCCTCTCCTTTATTCTTCTCAGAACCGAGCTCTTCATCTTTCCACTACCATCCATCTGAGCTTTCTGGGCACCCTCTCCTCCACCGCCACTTTTTCCTCTAGCTCCTCCCCTGCCTGGATTTGTCCATTTCGCCAAGCTGAGGACGACCGCTTCAGGCTCTTCTTCTTCCCATCCGGCGAGAGCTCCTCACTACAACCGTCGTGGTCCTCGCGTTGAAGCCATCGCCTCAAGGGCCAAGCCCAAACCCCCATCTATTCTCCACACAGCTCCCTACCTCATCCCCGGTTCCTTCCCTATTTTCTTGAAGCATCAGCCCCGCGCCCTGCCGCCGCTGTATACGCCACCAATGGCTATCGGTGAGTCATAGCAGGTCCGGTCGCCACCGTCTACCGTGAGCTGCGTCTCTGCTTCAGGAGTTATCGTAGCCCACCCGCACGTCCATCCGACCGCCTCGAGCGGCTTCACCACGGTAGCCAAGGATCCCGCCAGCCGCCGCTCACTGCCGGATGACATCGCTGCCACCGTCTAATCTTCTCGCCGGTGTTGCACGTCAACCGTGGCCATCAGCAACCTCAGCCCGAATCTCGCCGCCGGTAAGCTGCCTCCGAGCTCGTCGACTGCCGGCCATTGGCGAGGTCCTGCCACTCCCTCCCTCTCGGTGCTATTCGCCGCCAGATACGGCACCAAACCCCAGCGCGCTAAGAACGGCTTAGCCGTAATATCCGCTAACCGGCTCATGGCCGAATAACTGGAGGCGTATTCCCCTAGTTCACGCTTTCCCCGACATGAAGATGTACTCCCCTAGCCACCCTCTCCATAATACGTTTTTTCCTCTGGGAAGCGCAAATCATCCCATGACCTTTCTGTTTCCGTTTCCTGAGCCAAAGGCGCATCCCGTGCTATGTCTTCAATGCCACCATCTCCCCCTTCTGGAGGGAGACCTTCCCCTTCTTAATTCTTTTCCGACAAATCTTCGGGTGTCCGTATCTCCTCCGTGGTAACTCCGATGGACCCAATTCTTTTTCCTACAGTCATCTAAAATCAAAATCTATCTCTCGGTGCAAACTTTATAATTTTGAAATGTTTGAAATTTGAATTTAAATATAGTTCAAAATTTATCCGTAATATGCATATCTTCCTCAATGTAAACTTAAACGAGTTTATTCTTTTTCCCAAGATCCTCGAAGGTAAAGTACGGTATTAAGATTTGGTAGGTTTAGGAATTTCAAACGTTCATCTTTATTTTAATGCCATAAAGGGGTTTGGAACAACTAATGTGCATAAAACCCTAGTAAGGAAAAGTATACTCGGCTACGTTTGTCAAAACTGCCAACCCATGTTCTAAGGTTTGTTAGCGCTAACCTGTACCTACTATTTCAAATGAAGGAAAACCCTAATATGATTTCACTTAACTCGATTGAAAACTAAGGGAAACCTAACTCGGGCCCCCAACCCTAGAGTCGATATATCTCGTCATGGTAACCTAATGTACCCTTTTTTCTAAAGTCCTGAAACCTCATAAGTCAGTAGCTATCCTAACAAGCCATGAGGGTATGGTTCCACTAATCTGGTTTGCACTTATTGTTGTTGGCTTGCTCGCACCGTCATTTATTCGATGTTTTTCCAACGTGTAGTTACGACGTTGTGGTACCTCGTCGAAAGGAACCAACGCGTTGCCGTACCAAGTTCGAGACTGAGACCCGGCCAATTCTGCCAGGCAAGCATTTCCACCTTGAACATATTGCATCCTATATTTGTCAAAATTTAAATATTTTGTTCGCAACTCTGCATGCTATGTGTGTATCAACAAGAATTTGTGCTAGACCTAGATATACCCCATAGTTGCATATGACATAAGTCCGAAAACCTGATCCTTGTAACCCTAGTAATAATTAGCCGGTCATCGTACGACCAGCAAAATATAAGGATATAGGCAATAGCCATGCTTAGACCTGCTATAGAGAGAAACCTAATTTTGTTCGATTTATGCGAAACCCCTTGGGTTATGGGAATAAAACCCTCAGGAAAGCATGTACCTTTCGAGGCGATTGTTTGAAAGTGATGTTTGCCAAAACCCTAAACTAAAGTGGAGGATGATTTTGATTCCGGTGAGAACCGTAAGTGGAGATCTGAGGAATGGTTGTAGCATGTGGTGACATGGCTAAGAAGGGATGAGGTGCAGTCTTGCTCGAATCAGTTAAGGACCGAACCTAAGTGCCGCTCGACCAAGTTCACCTTGTACGTCCACATGCCCTTTATGGGAAGGGTTTGGTTAAATACCCGTCGATTGCTAGCGTCTGGACCCGTGGGCAGTAGGAAGAGAGTGCTAGGTAGATTGACATCCCTAGAGAACCTCCACGTGATTATGTGGGGAGAGGCTTGACACAAGATAAGTCCACTTCGGGTTGTGGGGTCGGGCATTACCGAGCACAAGCGGAGACTGGGTAGATCTTATCTAGCGGGGTCCAGCACTGGTACGAAAATGGGGGAAATGTCTCGTTGTAATAACTGTCACATCCCGATTTTCTGAAACCTAAAAATTAGGGCCAACAAAAACTTTTTGCGCTAATAATAACATTCTCTTAAATAAACCTAATCAAAACCTTGTCGTCACCCTGCCACATTATCATTGTCCAATACAACCGTGGGTGATCTCTTCCCCTCCTGACACGTGTACTCACACTCCCGTCGCGTTTATCTTTTCACCGAATTCTGCTCAGTATCTCTCAACATAGGGCGACCACCGCCTACCTGCTCCTTACCGGATCCCTTGCGCATTCACATAGGCACACCTGCAATTTTTCACATGCATGTACCCACATGTGTATGTGCGTATGTTCGTCTACCATGCGGTACCATTGCAAAATGGAGCATATATATATGTCATAAACCTTTTTCGAATGACGTGATCTTTTTGCCATCTACCTCGCTCATGTTCTATCGTAAGCGTGTGCACGTATATACTACATTTTGTACTATACGTATATACGCAAAACCCTAACCCCTTCTTCCGAGCTACGGAACAAACCCTAACGCATCATTGGCTCTGCCACAATCCTATGCATATATACAAGCATACCGGCGATACTTTCCCAAGTCCTAACTCTCATGACTTCCTTCCATTATCTTAGCCCCGTCGCCACCCTATATACGCTTAATTCTCAGTGTATGTGGGTATATACACTTAAAACCCTAAACTCGTCGTTCGACTAACGGAACTTTGATCCGTATCATCTCTCGATATCATATAAACCCAAATTCCAAAACACCATGTCCTTATTAGTATAAAGCCACTCCAAATGAGCCATTGAGATGTTCCCAAATGTTCCCAAATAATGGTTTAGCAGAGCACAAAATTTTTGAACCAATTTAGACTTGACGTTGAGGTACAGTCCAACCAAAATAAGCATCCAAAAGCTGGCTAAATTTGTCCGAGCTTAAATATCTGCCAACCTAACCCTTCTCCGCAATCAAGATTTACACCTTATGCTCCAATTAACGTCTCGAGTACCCGATCAAACTATCTGAGATATTTCTCGAGATTACTCATGTTTTCCTCTCCTGCCAACGCACTGCTGCACATGCCACTTTAGTCCACGGCAGAGATTGGTGCCTATTTTCTTCTGCTTCCTTTCAGCACAGGCTAGTTAATTCATCTGCCTTCTTTAACTCCTCTCTCCCCCGTGCTCAACCAGCTCATCAACACGCCCCAAATTCGGTGCCTACCTTCCACTAGTCCTCTACATGCACTAGCAGGAATCCCGGGCCACGTCACCTGCTCTATGCACGGCACCAGCACCAGCACAAGCAAGCCTCACTGCCATTAGTAGTCCTCACTCCCAAGCTGCCCACACTCTCTCTCTTCATTCCTCCCTATTTCTTCTTCCTCACACGAGCAGTACCCAAGCTCCATCCTCACTTCTCCTCTCAAAGCTGAGCTCCCACTGCCTCTCCCCATCTTCTTCTCTGCCGAGCTACTCCTCCTCACCACCATACCTCCCTTCCTCCCGAGCTCCAGTACAAAGGCTAACCGAGCTACCCATTTATTCCATCTTCTCATACAGTTTATAGTAGCAACCAGCACCTTCTTCCTTTAATTCCCTCCTGCAAACCAGATCCGAGCTCCTCTCCCTTAGCTTCTCCTTGCTCAGCTACAAAGCAAGCTAAAATCCATTTTTCCAAAGTCGAGCAGCCCCCAAGCTTCCTCTCTTCTTCCCCCACCAGCCAGCTTCCTTCTTCCTCACCAAACTCCTCTCCTACTCTCTCTCTCAAGCTCACCATTTTCTTCCAGGCCTAAGCGGCGCCCAAACTTCTACTATGCCCATCACTCCCCTTACCATCCTTACAAACCTAGCTCCATAGCAGCTGGGCGACTCCCTGAATTGCTATGGCTCAATTCTTTTCGGCTTCTCCAGGGGCTCTTCTAGACGCTGCCGCTCCCAGCTTCTCCCAGAAGCCGCCCCCTCAAATTCGTCGAGGGCTTTCTAATTTAGACATACCATGACTAGTTTAGAAGCCCCGACGAATTTGTGGGGGGCGGCTTCTGGGAGAAGCTGGGAGATGGCAGCTTCTGAAAAAAGCTCCTGGGAGAAGCCGAAAAGAACTGGGCCTATGAAATCTACCTGAGCTTCCACTTTACTCGTTCTCCACCAAGCCGAGAAGCTCCCGAGCAGCCACCGAGCCGCTGCTCATCGCTGGCGGGATCTCACCGCCCTCGTCGCCGACCACTGTGCTAGGTCCACCGCTGCCGCCGGGCTTGCCAGTATCCATCAGCGAGCTCCACCGCTACTAGCCAGACCACTTCTCCCCCACCGCCGACGAGGCATCAACCGTCTATCTCTCTTCGGTTGTCTTCCCCCATCCGCAAGCATTAGCCAGAGCCTCCTTCCCCCGCGAGCTCTTTCCATACCTTGCTCCTCCCCTTGATCTTCTTCAAGCTGAGACAAGTAACCGAAGGGCCAAGCTGAACGCTGCTGCCGGTGTACGCTGCCAAGGTGAACTCTGGCGTCTACTCCCTATTTCTGCTCCCTGCCATTTCAGCTTAAAACGAATGCGCACAGCTAGGTGTACGCCTTCCAACCTTGAAAGCGTATTCCCCCTCTATTCAGTCCAGAGTACGTGTTCTCTTTTAAAAAGGCGTATTCCCCTCCAGAGCCTGCTAATTTGCCATTTTCCTAGTACTGAAGGCGCATCACGGGGATTACGCTTTCCTATTTCTAAAGTGTATTCTCCTCTATAGGTTTACATGTGTACGCTTCTAACCTTGGAAAGCACCTTCTGTTCCTACTTTCTACAGACGCTGTTTTCTTAGCTGGAGACGTATTCTCAGTTTACGCCTTCTACATCACCTCCATTTCCAGCCAGGAATCCTACCCCCTTCTTTATTTTCCCTTCCGGCAAAACTTCGGAACCTCGTATCTTCCTCGTTTTAACTCTGATTGACCCAACTCTTCTTCCTATATTCATCGAAATTCAAACTCTATCCATCAGTACCAGTTTCGTAATTTTTGAAACTATTTGAACCACAAATCTGAGTATAATTCAAATACAAATGTCAAGTGTATATCTTCTCCAAGCAAATTAATTCCTAGAACCTCCGAAAACAAATTCAACACCTTGAATCCGGTAGCATTTTGAAATCTAAAATCTTTTACTGCTTCGATACCCTAAAGGGATATAGAACCCTAGTTAGCTTTATACTTTTAAGTGAGTATGCCTGAGAATACTCTTTTGACATACTTTAAAACTAGGTTTCAGAATATATACTAAAAAGGCATTGCTCATCAACTAAACTTACCAAAAATATGACAAATCTAACGTATACGAGCCATAACAGCAAAGCTTGATTATGTAAAAGTAAATCGATGTTCTATGCGGTGCTGACCCTCCCTATCAGCCTGAAAGCCCTCACTTCATGTAAAGCTAATTCCTTCTCGCCAATTTGCAAAACCCTAAGAAACTAACTAGGTCTACAACGCATGTTTTCAAGTTTATGAGTGCATGTTGGTTCTTATTTGGTTCTTCCTCGCCTCATTGCTTATTCGGTGTTTTTCGACGTGTAGATACAACGTTGTGAGGCCTCGCGCCAAGTAATTCCGAACGGTTGTCAAAACCCAAATAAAACTGGAGATGATTTTGATTCGGGTGAGAATGCTAAGGGTAGCTTGGGGGTATAGAGTACCTGATGGTGGCATGGTCGTCCAGGATGAACATGAAGTCGAAATTAGAGTCTTGCTCGAATCAATTAAGGACTGAGCCTAAGTGCCACTAAACTAGTTCCTCACCGTACGTCCACATATCCTTTATGGGAAGGACTTGACTTGGTACCCCGGCAAGTATTAGGGTATGGACCCGTGGAAAGTAGGAAGCATGTGCTAGGTGGTTAAAAGTCCTAGAGATCCACTACCGCTGGGCGTTTGAGTGTTGATGCGACACAAAGGTGGGGAGTCCCATTTTCGGGGTTCGGGATGCAAAAGTTGGGTCAACCACCTAGCGGGTCCAGCTCTAGTATGGAAGCGGGCGAAGGCCTCGTTGTAACAGCCCTGCCGATACACCTCGTGAAGTGTATCCGTATGCGCACGGCAACAAGGGTGACTTACATCTTGTGGGTAAAGCCGTACAACCTCTACAGAGTGTTAAAAACTATTCGAATAGCCATGTCCTCGGTCATGGACATGAACTGGCAAGGCCACACATTGGTTAGACTGAGTTTTGTTTACGAAAGCTTGGGAAAGGGATTAAGGACGTGGGCATGATGTGTCCACATGGTGCAATTTACGCTACACGGCTGGTAGCAAGGAATTGTAGGAGAAGGAGGCTAGCCGTACTATCCGGGATAGTATGGGCTGAGCATTGAGTTATGTGGAGGCTAGCCGAGCTATCCGGGATAGCAAGGGCTGAGCACTGAGCTGAGGAGGCTAGCTGTACTATCCGGGATAATACGAGCTGAGCAATGAAATGAGGAGGCTTGTCATACTGCCTGGGGTAGTGTGGACTGAGCTTTCACGAGAGATAAAAAGGAGGTAGCCGGGTCTACCTCGAGAGAAGTTTTGTTACTTTAAATTGCTCTGTCTTACAAAACTGCTTTGGAACCTACTATCCTCGTATTTAAATTGAAAACTTACATTTCCGCACAACATGCAACTTAGGATAGAGCTATTCCTTGAAATACACCTTGCATGAAATATCGCCATATAATTCTCCTGTGGGAATAGCTTGTGAGTACATTCAATGTACTCACCTGGCTTGTTGATTTGGCCAGACGAAGGAGACATCAATTCTAAAGATACGATCATGATAGCTAGGGTGTAACCCCAGTCAGTTGCCTATTGGGTATGGCATATTGATGGGCCACATCATCGCTTATTTTTCCGCTGCAAATTCATAGCCATTGGGCTACAGGTATCAGACAATCGACCTTGACGGTCTATTTACTTTTATACGTATGTATGTCAATGATATACAGGTTAACTTGTGTGTACCAGCTACTGATCCAGGGACCGGTACAGTAATCACAAGAGAGTATCCGGCCTTAAAACTGGGTACGCCACAATAACCCTGCCGGCACCCCTCGTGAAGAGTGCTTATTTGGCCATGGCAACAACGGGGACTTACATCTCGTGGGTAAAGCCGTACAACCTCTGTAATGTGTTAAAATCTATTCGAATGCCGCATCCTCGGTTATAGACACAACTTGGCAAGGCCACACACTATGGACATGATGTGTCCACAGTGTGCAGTTTGAGCTACAGGCTGGTAGTGAGGAATTGCAGAAGTGAAACCTAGCCCGTGTTGTGAGGTGGCAGCACGGGTAGGCTTTAAGGATGGCTTGAGGCGATCCACGGGTTATCAGCCCCTAGTTGACGATTGTCAAAATGTGATTTCTGGCACCAGATACTGACCCGTCAGATACGGATTTGCTTTCAGAAATGCTTTTGAATCTATTACCATTATATTTCAAATAAAAACTTATTTTTCCGCTCAACCTTCAACTTAGGGTAGAGCCTTTTTATTGAATAAACCTTGCATGAAATATGTCCGTTATACTCTTCCTACGGGATGCTTGCGAGCACATTCAATGTACTCACCTGGCTTGTTGATTTGGCCAGACGAAAGGGACGTCGACTCTGAAGATACGACTATGTACGTGAAAGCTAGGGCGTAACCCCAGTCAGTTGCCTGTCGGGTATGGCATACTGATGGGCCACATCACCGCTTATTTGCACTATAAATTTCTAGCCGTTGGGCTGCAGGTAAAGGACCTTGGCCTGAGGGTCTATTTATAACACCGATACTGAAATATGCGTGTATGACAATGATATACAGGTTAACTTTTGTGTACCGGCTACTGATCATGGGACCGGTACAGTAAACACAAGGGATTATCCGGCCTTAAAACTGGGTACACCACAGCTTGGTATCAGAGCCATACTGACTGTAGGTTAGCCTTAGTTAGCATGGCCATTAGATATAAACCCTATATATAAACAATATTTTCAGAAAAATATTCAAATTTACTGTAAGTGTGGGTTCTATTCTTCTTATCCTTCTTAGTTTCTCCTCTTACCTATGCTACTCTAAATGAAACTCAAAGTTTTCCCCACACCCTTATCTACTTCAAAGCCTTTAAGCAACCTCCGTAAAGTAAGTAATGAGACCCATACGGATGATGCAAGAGTTTGCCAACCCTACCGAGGAGTCGTATCTACATCTTACGATAGACCAGCAAGGCTCAATGCCACTCTCGACCCTACAAGCGCGGACAACCTCGCGGACGACCACCTCGATCTCTATCCCGACACCTCAAGATGGACCTCTTCGTCGTACGATCCAAGAACTCGTCAAGATCCACTACAAACAAGTCAATACTAACTGCTCGACCTTTCAAACTTATGACGTCAAGAATGTGAGAACTCACGATGGAAACACCTCATTAAGTGGACTAGACCCATAGGTTAAGTCACTAGACCTAGCTCGCTGTGAGCAGCGGGATAAGTACCCCTCTTCAGATCGAGTTTTAGGTGTCCTTATGGTATATGCAAAATACCCTATGATACTGCTTGTAATATGCCGTTAATTCGTGTTTTCTTGCTTGTGTGAAAAATGTGATCTGTAGAGATTTCATCATATATGAGCTTACCATGCTACATAGACACTAGATAATATATGATATCAATTTTAAGTGGTATCATGGTCCTTTATTTCTTCAACACCTAAGGAGAAGCAGAGATCACTAAGATCTTTGAGTGCAAAATACTCTCGAACACAATTCACAAGGCTGGATGTAGCGCGCGGAGAGGAACTGGCCACAACAATATCATCCATATGCACCAGAATATACATAATAACATGCTTGGTGATCTAAAAAATAAGTGAGGTGTTGGCTTTAGAGGCTGAATAATCGAGTTGTTACAGCTTCATACTTAGGTGAGAAAACCATGCATGAGGAGCTTGCTTTAACTCATAGAGAGAGATTTCTCTAAATTGCATAAATGAGATGGGCGCTGGGGGTCCACATACCTGGGCGACTGCTTCATGAAGACCTCCTCGTCAAGAAACCTCTAGAAGAAGGCGTGTTGAACATCATGTTGTTTGAGCTCGCGTCCTCTGGATACGGCGATGGACAGAATAAGCCAAATAGTGGTGGGTTTGACAATAGGACTAAAGGTGTCCTCGTAGTCATAGCCATAGTGCTGCTTAAACCCCTTAGCCACTAACTGTGCCTTGTACCACTCCAGAGTCCCATCATCTTTCTTCTTGATCTTAAAAACTCACTTTGAGCCAATGACATTAACGTCACAGCGACAAGGCACTAGTGTCCATGTCTCATTGTTGAGTAACGCCCATACTCATTATCCAGAGCTTCCTTCCATGCAGGATATTGTGCAGCCTCATGATGATCAGTCACCTCACGAGCTAAGAGTAGCAATGTAAGTAACAGTACCATCGGTACGTTGTTTGGGCTGCTTAATATTATTCTTGAGTTGAGTGCGCATCGGGTGTCCAGCAAGTGGTGGAGGTGCAGCATCGGTGCAGCATCGACATCAACATTAGCAGCCGGCTCAAGCACTGCGGTCGGGTGTTCAGCAGCGGTCCTAGCGTCATCAACATCAGACCCTGGAGCAACAGCGTCGGCTGCAAGTGGAGGCAGGCCAGCGCTATCGGATAGGGCCGGCCCATTCCCTCCAGGAGCAACTGGGCTGCCAGCTGCAGGAAGAGCAGGCCCGCCAGCACCAGAAGGAGCAGGGCCGCTAGCGCCATGAGAAGAGGGACCGCGAACGCCTAGGGATGGTGGGTCGAGAGCCAGCATACCTGGGCCACCAGCGCAGGATCCGTGGGCCTGCCAGCGCCAATAGAGGCTGGACTGCCGGCGTGAGGCACGACTGAGCCACCAGCATGGGTCGTTGGTGCGCCTGCATGGGCAGGAGCATAACGCTCCTAGAGTCGACGCGCAGAGGAAGGGTCAGGACACTGGGGGAACCTGCACGTTGGTTAGCCAAACTAGCAGGACAGGATGCAACATTATCACATTGGCCGTGCAAATTAACGAAGGGAAGCAAAATCGATGAACTATCAAGTGGAGTATACATGGATATATCATGAGTGAATTGCACAGAACCACCACAATTGGGGTTAGGGTTTCAGAAAACCACTGGTTTTCATTTTTTTTACTAAAAACTACCGGTCTCTGGGACGCCCGTTGCAGATTGCACTGATCGCTCAGTAATCGCTCGTTGACGCCCGTTCTGACCAGTGGAGCCTGCCTGTTAGACTGACGTGGCTCAGGGTAACGGCTCGTAGGCATTGGACATTAGGCGGCTCAGTGGGGGCGGTTAAGTGGCGATTCACGCTCTCTCCCGCCCACTCCCCTCACTCTTCTGCTCTCACTCTCCCGTGGCGATGGTGACGGCGAATCCCGGCGGTGGCGGAGCCGGTGGTGCGGGCGGGCGGCATCCAGGACTCCGTGGTGGATGACTACTGTGGGAGCTTGAGCGTCTTCCAGCCATCCCAGTCACTGGGCGCGTGCGGCGGCGGCGGCTCTGGCCCGTGCGGTGGTGGCGAATCCGACACAGAGCCATCGCTGGACGTCATCTTTGTGCAGCGTTGAGTAAGTTCTCTGACCCAGAACTCTATTACTCGGTAGTGGAGATCGATTTTGGGGTTACAGTTTGCGAATTTGGGGTAGTACTCAATTTGGGGATTTAGGGTTTCTAAATTTCTGTTTATTTTTGTTTCTCCGTGTAGTTTAAACGATGAGATATGTGATATTATATTTCATTTTCATGGCCGTGAGAATTTGGAGAGAACCCTGGGCCATTCGGACATCACTTATCTAAATTTGTTAGCATTGATTGAGACAGAAGGTTACGGCTTGTCTGATTACATTTATTATGTCAAGGAGGAAGGTAAAGGTGTGGCAGGGTTGGAGATTGTTGATGGCATGGCAAAAGTTGAGGAAATGCTGCTCAAATATGAGGATAAAAAGATTCCTAATTTGACTGTCATGAAAGGCAAAGCAGCAACCCCTTGTGATTTGAATAGGGGAGATATTTGTGAAGAACAAATTCCTATTAGTGAAAAAGGGGATGTGTATGCAATTGATGATGAAGGGGTTATTTTTAAAATTCAATATAGTTCAATGGCTAATAATCTTTGCACTCAATAGAGCAACAATTTGTAGAAGGATAAGCTTGTAGTAGTTCTAGAAGAGGTTTGTGAAGATAATTCAGAAGAGGTTTATGACTCTAATTCATCTGACAGCATTGAGTATGACATGGGGGAGTATAGACCTGATGAGCATGAAGAAAGAGGAGGGAAGAAGAAAATGAGATAATTCAGAAGATGAAAGAGATGAAGAGGCAAAGAGATGATCCACTGCTACATTGTGAAGGTGATACAGATGTGGAAGACATTTTTGATGAGGCAGACCAGAATTTGGAAGAACCTGAGCTAGTTGCAAAAAAGTTGAAGCCAGTGAGAAAAGACCCCACTCTGAGATCACACTCAAGTGTAGAAACTAATGTTGGGCCTGATTTTGTGCCCTCATCTGATGAGGACATCAATCCTAGTGATTTGGATGCCATGGATGATGACGAAAATGAAGTGCTGTCATTTGTAAAGAAGAGGGAACCAAGGAAGTGGTATGATGAGATAAGACTTCAGGCACATGAGCAACTGGTGAAGAAGATGTGTTTCTGTTCGCACGAAATTGGATCCGTGAAACACCTAGGTGATGGGAGTCGCCAACCGCACTTACGTGTGCGATAAACGGATGCTTTTCGAGCAAAGCAACAAAGGATAACTATCGTACTTACGCGTACGACAAGCGATTGCTTTCCGAGCAAAGCAACAAAGATCTTCTTACTTACGTGAAGAAGAAACGACTGTTTTACGGCGCAAAACAGCAAAGATCTACTACTAAGATAAAAGATAAAAGGTAAAAGATTGATTTGATCGATTGTTGGATGATTTCAATCGGCCGTCACCCTTTACGTATTTATAGGGCGGCTGGTCTTCCCGTAGGAGGTTCGGACTCCTAATCCTAATCTGATTACAAAATATATCTCTTTCCTTGCTTAAAGGATCTGGATTCTACCGTACACGTAACTTTCCATACAAACCAAGATAGCTTGCCAAATCTTAACTGCTTCGGACGCCGACATCCGGACTCGTTTCGGCGCACGGGATATCCTTCCTTAACAAACTGGATAAACTTCCAAATCTTGTAGGACTCTCCTTGATTGCCTCGCCGCGTTTCTTGCGCCTCAGGCTGAAGTCTCTAGCATCGGGTAAGTCTTGAAGGGTAGTACTGTAATTCAGACTTGCTGAAGATGGTCCTTCACGGGTGCTCGGGGACGAACTTGGACCACTCGGGAATCCGCCGAGTGCTCGGGGACGAACTCGGACTGCTCGGGGATGAACTTTGTACCGCTCGGGAGTCGGCCGAGTATTCGGAAAAAACCCCTCGGGGCTGGAGACCTTCTCGGGGCTGGGCCACTCGGTATCACCAGTACTCGGGGTCGATGTCGCTCGGGGCCGCCACTGTTGAATTCCCAGGGGTACCGCTCGTGACTTGATGGCGTAGTGGGCGCTCGGGGACACCTCAAACGGGCACCTTCGCACTTTGGGATATGACGACTACTCGGGATGCAGTGAGCACTCGGGGGCACTCGGAAACGCCGCGAGCACTCGGTATCAAGTATACCGCGAGCGTCCAGGCCACTCGGCTGTATTAATCCTGCATGTAATAGTAGACGCTGCATCCACACTGTTAGTTTCATCATCTCAACTTCCAGTAGACCTAATACTTAATTTGGCCCACTGAATAAACCTTCAAGCCAAATTACGCTGCAAACACATGCCCCCCTGCTTTTTGGCATAATTGCATTTGCCAAAAACACCTTGAACTACATCGTTGCTCAGGGCGATATTTTTAAAGGGCATATCGGCCATAGATTTTGTTAAGCTACTTGCCACATACTCGGATAATACTTTTTCAGATATTTCCCATTAAGAGCCCTAGATAACCATTCCCCTTGCAAAGATTCTACAAGATAGGAATTCCCGGGGACTATCTCGACAACTCTAAACGGGCCCTCCCAACTCGGCGACCACTTGCCGAATTTGTTGTCCCGAGCTCCAACAGGTAAAATCGTTTTCCATACTAGGTCTCCTATCTGAAACGATTTTTCCTTTACTCTTTTGTTGTAAGCCTTGGCAACTCTCAACTTCTCCTTCTCGATTTCTTGTAAGGCTTTCAACCTCTCTTCTGGAACATCATCTATCTTATCTATCATCAAGTGGCTGTAATCTTCAGCCGACAAGTTGTCTTGCCTGGCTATTCTAAGAGCTTGTAGTTTAACTTCCACGGGCAACACCGCCTCCTGCCCGTACACCAACTCGAATGGCGTCACTCGGGTGGCTCCATGCTTGGATATCCTATGGGCCCATAATGCTTCCGAGAGGACCTCATGCCACCTCCTCGGATGTTCCTCAATTTTCTTCTTTATTAGCTTGATCAAGGTTTTATTGCTGGACTCGGCCTGTCCATTGGCTTGGGCATAATAGGGCGACGAGTTCAACAACTTGACCCCAAAGGACTCGGCAAACTCACTGAATTGGTGAGACATAAAGGATGCACCCTGATCAGTCGTCAGAGTTTGAGGGATGCCGAACCTATGGATGATATGTTTCCAGAACAAAGCTAATCACTTCCTTATGAGTCATATTCCTTAAAGGAACTGCTTCGGTCCACTTAGTGAAATAATCTGTAGCTACAAGGATAAAACGATGACCTTTCGACGAAGTAGGATGTATCTCCCCAATGAAATCTAAACCCCATCCTCTAAATGGCCATGGCTTTATAATAGGGTTCATCTTAGCCGCGGGTACTAACTGTATGTTTCCAAACTTCTGGCATGCTTCACACCCTCTATAGTACCGAAAACAATCTTCTAACATAGTCGGCCAATAGAATCCTGCCCTCTTCAACAACCATTGCATCTTGGGAGCCGACTGATGTGTTCCACATATCCCTTCATGTACTTCTCCCATAGCTACCCTTGACTGGTCGGAGTCTAAGCATTTCAATAATACTCCATCTATTGTTCGGCGATACAACTCGTCGTTAAACAAGGTGTACTTTATAGCTTGCCGCCGAACTTTCCTATCTCTTGTTTGACTCGGATTTTTCAAGTAACTAACTAAAGGCACCCTCCAATCATTAACTTCCAAACCGCTTGACGACTCGGCAGCCTGTGTTAAACTGTTGCCCCCCGAGTCGGAATTGGATCTACACGAGTCGGCTTCGACTTCTAGTAAGTCGACCCGGCCTTTGACAGCAACGAGCATCGGTTCTCTGGATACAAAAAACTTCCCTCTCCCGACTTGGTACCCGGATGCTTGCTGTGCCAAATAGTTGGCTCTAGAATTCTCCTCCCTAGGAATGTGACTGATACTAAAGGTATCTAACAGCTTGACTATATCTAAACATCGGTCTAAATAGCTATTCAGCAACCCATCGAAGCATTGAAACTCTCCATTGACTTGCTGAACTACTAGCAATGAATCTCCAAAAGCATCTACATCTCCTACACCCATGTCTATTAAGCTTTGTAAACCAAACAACAGTGCCTCATACTCTGCCTGGTTATTAGTGCAAGGATACTCTAGTCGGACCGATGACTCATAGACAACACTATGTGGTGAAACTAAAACACTGCCAATGCCTTGCCCACTTCTACAAACCGATCCATCAAAGTAAAGCTTCCATGGACATATGCTAACATAGTCAACATCTTCTTCATCATTAACCCTATGATCAACAATGAAGTCGGCAACAACTTGACCTTTCGTGGCACGCAACGACTCATATGTCAAATCAAACTCTATTAAAGCATAAGCCCATTTGCCAATCCGTCCGCTAAGAATCGGTTGTTGCAACATATACTTGATCACATCGACTTGGCAAGATACTATGCATGCACTCGAAAGTAAATAATGCCGAAACTTGGTGCATGCGTAAAACAAAGATAAGCATAGCTTCTCGACGAACACGTACCGACTTTCGGCGTCGAGCAGTCGGCGACTTATGTAGGTGATGATGTACTCCTTCTTGTCGACTTCCTGAGTTAGCACTGCGCCGAGTACTTTATCTTGTGCAGCAATGTATAGTCGGAACGGGACTCCCGACTTGGGTGCTCGAAGTACTGGAGGGCTCGATAAGTATCTCTTGATACTATTGAAGGCGTCTTGTTGTTCTGCCCCCCAAGCGAACTCGGCTTCGTTCTTTAGCCGGAGCAAAGGGACAAACGATTCAATCTTACCCGCCAGGTTAGATATAAATCGTCTTAAGTAGTTTATCTTCCCCAATAGACTCTGCACATCCTTTTTGCATGTCGGCTCTCCTAACTTCTTAATGGCCTCTATCTTCTTAGGGTCAATCTCTATACCTTGCTCATGAATTATGAACCCTAAGAACTTTCCAGCCGACACACCAAACGCGCATTTGAGCGGGTTCATCTTCAACCCATACCGACGCATTCTTTCAAAGGCTAGTCGCAAGTCGGCCAAGTGGTGTTCATAGCCGTCCGACTTGACGACGATGTCATCAATATAGACTTCTAACACAATGCCTAAGAGATCATGGAAGATCAAGTTCATAGCACGCTGATACGTAGCGCCTGCATTCTTCAAACCGAATGTCATGACGACCCACTCGAACAACCCGACAAAACCGGGGCAACGAAAGGCAGTTTAAACATGTCCTCTTCGGCCATAAAGATCTGGTTATACCCGGCATTGCCATCTAAAAAGCTAAGCACTTTGTGTCCGGAGGCGTCGTCTATCAACATGTCGGCTATAGGCATAGGATACTCATCTTTAGGTGTGGCTTTATTCAAATCCCTGAAGTCTATGCATACCCTAATCTTGCCTGTATTCTTCTTCTCGACTGGCACAATGTTTGAAATCCACTCGGCGTATCTGCATGGCCGAATGAACCCTGCCTTTACTAGTCGGTCGACTTCTTCCTTGATACGATCATACAGATTAGGGTTGAAACGCCTAGGCGGTTGCTTGTATGGTCTGAAGCCGGTCTTGATAGGTAGCTTATGTTCGACCAGACTTCTATTTAACCCGGGCATCTCTGTATAATTCCAAGCAAAGCAATCTACGAACTCTTTGAGTAGCGCACATACCTTATTCTTTTGGCCGGCTTCCATATTGGCGTTAATGAATGTTGGTCGAGGCACGCCTCCATCGCCAATATCGACTTCTTCCAGTGGGTCGGCCGACGAGAACCCTTGTCCGAGCTTCTCCATGTCGTCGAAATCTTCGATAGTCTCATGCATATCGTTCTTGCCCAAATGATATTCCTCGGTGCGCCTTTGTAGCCATTTAATGCTATCTTCTTTATTCATTTATAAAGATAAATTATTTAGCCGAGCTATAAAAGCCGGCTGTGCTTGTATCGGTACAAATCCGTCCTTACCGATACTGACGTAGTCGTAGTCGGATAAGTTCCTACCCGACAGGCACTTCATGTCACCGTGCTGCCAATCGACTGTAGTCTCGGCTAAAGCGATGCAAGTCGAGTTGTCTGCTTCAATCACTTCGACGTCCTCATCTACCCACTGGATTAAGCACTGATGCATGGTAGAAGGGATGCAACAATTGGCATGGATCCAGTCTCGCCCCAAGAGCAGGTTGTATCGGCCTTTGACGTCGACTACGAAGAATGCAGTCGGCAGGCTTTTGCTTCCGACTGTAAGTTCTACCGACAATATGCCCTTGGCTTCGGATAGCTCCCCCGAGAACCCGCTGAGTCCCATGTTTGTCTTCATCAACTCGGACTCCTTTCGGCCTAGTTTGGAGAATACCGAAAGTGGCATGATGTTGACTCCAGCGCCGCCGTCGACGAGCATTCGGCCAATCGGTCTTCCGTCGATGTGGCCTTTGATGAATAAAGGCTTCAGATGCTGCCCATGCTCCTCCGGCTTCTTGAATATGGCGGCACTCGGCCCGAGCAGAAGCTCTGCGACTTCCGACTCAGGAGCGCGGAACTCGATCGTAGTTCGAACACCATATTGATGTCCATGTCGGCGGGTACTTCTCCGGCATCCTTGCTGGCAGCCTCGTCTTCTTCTTTCGTGATGCGTTTCTCCTTCCAGGTCATCTTCGCGGGCTTCATTGGTCGGGCTTGGTTGAACCATTCGTCGCGCTTCTTCTCGACGAGCTCCTCCCTGAGCTCGAGGGCTCGCAGCCGCTGGACCCTCCGCTTCTGAGAGTGCGTGAGTCCTGTGGGGCACCATTGCGGCTTTGGTTTGGTTCCTGGTTCAACCGACTTGATCTTCTTCGCCTGCTGACTTGGCGTGGATTTGACGCCAGGTCCTGCTGCATTGCTGGATTCTGGCTTGTCCGAGTCGTGTACCGTGCCGAACCGTACACGCCGAGTCCCTGCTGGTGGAGCCGAATTAATTCGCGAGCTAATTAACATGGCTGACCGTTGTGGTCGACTTCCTTCTGAGGCTCGGCTGATGCTCATCTTGTTCGACTCGGGCCTGGTCGTGGTGTGCTCATCGGGTTTTGGACTCGGCGTGCTTGACTGGTACCCAGACTTGCCTAGTCGGCGAACTCCTTGGGGTCGCCGGTCGACTTGGTACGTCGGGTGCCTTGCGCCGAGTGGCGAGTCGGTTCCATGGTCGGATTCCCGACTCGCCCCGCGTCCTCTTTCCGTGGGGCCGCTCTCCGAATCCAGACGGGATCCAGTTTCGGCTGAAACATGCCGAGTGGTCCAGCCGGATGCGACGCCCAAGGGTTGAAACCCCATGGAGGGCACTGTGGGTAGAAAGTGTGTGCGCCTCCCCAGTACGCCGGACCGGTTGCTAAGTATGGTGGTTGCACGTATGGGCTCCCTTGCCAGTACTCGGAGCCACCGAAACCTTGTCGGGGAGGAGACCTGGGGCGCTTGGCTCCTCCAAGCCGAGTGAACACATTGTTGGCTGTGTATTTGTTCAGCAATTGTTTCACTGTCGGCTTTGGCCTCGCGGGCTGACTCTTCCCTCGATTAATCTTCCAGACGCCGACTTCTGGATTCTTTGGCTTGATCATTTTTGGAGTCGGCGAGGAGTTCGAGTTGGTTGCTTTCGGAGTAGGAGAGGGACTCGACTTGACCATCTTTGGAGCAGCATTGTCGTCAACAATGACGTTCTTTCCTTTTGTGGACTCGGCCTGATGTGACCGAATCAGTACTTTCTTCTTCTCCAAATCAATCACGTTGATTGGAAAAGGATCACTGTCGAGCTTCATCTTGGAGCTTTGAGCAAACGTCAATCGTCCGTCGTTGATGGCCGATTGCACCTGTCGGCGAAACACATTGCAGTCGTTAGTAGCATGAGAAAAAGAGTTATGCCACTTACAATATGCTCTTTTGCCCAATTCGTTCGCCGACGGGAACACGTGCCCTTCCCTTACTCGGATCACATTCCCCTGCAGGAGCATGTCAAAGATTTTGTCGCATTTACTAATGTCGAAAGTGTACCGAATCTCCTCCTTCCGAGTGGGTGTAGGTTTAAGAGCTGGACAAGCAAATGGTTTTGACTTGGGAGTACTAACCCACTCGGCAATGCATATGTCAGCGTCGTCCTCGCTGTCCGAGCTGTTTTCATACGTTATGACATTGACTGCCGATTTTTCTTTGGCTTTGCCCTTAGCATCTCCGAACCGGCTGTATGTTTTGACATCCTTAGCGCGGTTCTCTTGTGCTACAGCCCTCTGAGCGACTTGGCTAATGGTTAGGAATTCTTGGCCCTCTAATCTATCCTTAATATGGGCGAGCAAACCTGAAAAAGCAAGGTCGGCAAGATCTTTCTCGTTTATAGTTAAACTAAAGCACTTATTCTTAACCTCTCTGAATCTTCTAATGTAATCACAGACCGGCTCGTTGTACTTTTGTTTAACCATCGTCAGATCCGAGAGCCTGAGCTCGGTCTCACCACCGTAAAAGTGATCGTGGAACTGCCGTTCTAGATCTGCCCAGGACGTAATAGACCTAGGGGCAAGCGAGGTGAACCAAGTGAAGGCAGTACCCGACAATGACAAGGGAAAAAGTTTTATTCTGTAGATATCCGACGTGCCGACTTCACTACTCTGTGCTAAGAATTGCCCTATATGCTCGAAAGTCGACCTATTGTCTTCCCCTGTGAATTTGACAAAATCAGGAATTCTAAACCCGCGGGGGTACGGCATTGTGTCATAGCACTCGGGGTATGGCTTTAGGTAACCCCGAGAGCCATCTTTAGGTATTACGCCGAGTTCTCTGAGCACTGCGGAGAGTTGGTCCTTAAAGCTCATATCGCACAGCGGGGTACGCGAAGTCGGCTGGGGTAACTCGGGTTGGACTTGCTGCGAGTTAAAATATGTTTCTGGAACCGGCCCATGGGGGACTCCGGTACCGAGCGGTGGGATAGGTGATGTGCTGTACGCGACTGTTTGGTAGTATGGTTGTGGGATATTCGTGCTAAGGCTTAGACTTCGGTTGTTGTTGGAAGAACTCTGGGGTACCGAAGTCGGATTGACAGAAGTCATGATCACGGGGGCGACTTCTACCCGGTGATCGACTCTGTCATGGTCAGGGTACATCGGCTGCTTATTCCGATGATCATTATTGACTTGTAGGGCTGTAGATCTAACCTGACCTGGCAGACTATTCTGCAAATCTTTAGCGAGCTGTTCTTTCAACTCGTCAAATCGGCTATTCACTACTCGAGCGAATAATTGCGCCAATTTATCCATCTCGGTGCCATACCTGCTGGCTACCGACACGTCAATTAGATTAGCGATTTCATCAGGACTAGTCGGTTTACTCACCTCGGGTTTGGGCGCAGGAGGTAGACTCGGCACGACTACCTTTTTGATGACGCCGTTTCTCGTCTTCTGGTAGCCGGCCAACTTTTGCCGGAGTCGCTCCGCCTGCTCCTCTTCAAGTTGTCGTTCAACCTCTCGCCGTTCATCTTCAGATAGATCGTCGAGCGTGACGGCGATGATGTTCTCCGGGTTGACGATACTTCCGTCTTTGGAGTCGGGATTCATCGTGTAATCTTCGCTTCTCGTTCCCCAGCGGAGTCGCCAATTGTGTTCGCACGAAATTGGATCCGTGAAACACCTAGGTGATGGGAGTCGCCAACCGCACTTACGTGTGCGATAAACGGATGCTTTTCGAGCAAAGCAACAAAGGATAACTATCGTACTTACGCGTACGACAAGCGATTGCTTTCCGAGCAAAGCAACAAAGATCTTCTTACTTACGTGAAGAAGAAACGACTGTTTTACGGCGCAAAACAGCAAAGATCTACTACTAAGATAAAAGATAAAAGGTAAAAGATTGATTTGATCGATTGTTGGATGATTTCAATCGGCCGTCACCCTTTACGTATTTATAGGGCGGCTGGTCTTCCCGTAGGAGGTTCGGACTCCTAATCCTAATCTGATTACAAATATATCTCTTTCCTTGCTTAAAGGATCTGGATTCTACCGTACACGTAACTTTCCATACAAACCAAGATAGCTTGCCAAATCTTAACTGCTTCGGACGCCGACATCCGGACTCGTTTCGGCGCACGGGATATCCTTCCTTAACAAACTGGATAAACTTCCAAATCTTGTAGGACTCTCCTTGATTGCCTCGCCGCGTTTCTTGCGCCTCAGGCTGAAGTCTCTAGCATCGGGTAAGTCTTGAAGGGTAGTACTGTAATTCAGACTTGCTGAAGATGGTCCTTCACGGGTGCTCGGGGACGAACTTGGACCACTCGGGAATCCGCCGAGTGCTCGGGGACGAACTCGGACTGCTCGGGGATGAACTTTGTACCGCTCGGGAGTCGGCCGAGTATTCGGAAAAAAACCCCTCGGGGCTGGAGACCTTCTCGGGGCTGGGCCACTCGGTATCACCAGTACTCGGGGTCGATGTCGCTCGGGGCCGCCACTGTTGAATTCCCAGGGGTACCGCTCGTGACTTGATGGCGTAGTGGGCGCTCGGGGACACCTCAAACGGGCACCTTCGCACTTTGGGATATGACGACTACTCGGGATGCAGTGAGCACTCGGGGGCACTCGGAAACGCCGCGAGCACTCGGTATCAAGTATACCGCGAGCGTCCAGGCCACTCGGCTGTATTAATCCTGCATGTAATAGTAGACGCTGCATCCACACTGTTAGTTTCATCATCTCAACTTCCAGTAGACCTAATACTTAATTTGGCCCACTGAATAAACCTTCAAGCCAAATTACGCTGCAAACAGTTTCACAGATGTTTACCAGTTCAGAAGAGCTTTGGTTAATTTGCACGTAGCACAGTTGAGGAATTTCAAGTATCACAGAAATTGCAAGGATAGGATAATAGTCATGTGCTCAGAAGACGGCTGTCCATTTTATATGGTAGCTTCTGAGATTGCTGGTGAAAAAACATTTTGCATAAGGAAAATGCACCTTGAGCATACAAGTGGCACAACAAGTGAGATCACTAGGGTTTCTTCAAAATGGCTGGCCAAGACATATGAGTAGACCATAAGAACAAATCATGGCACTGGAATTCAGACCATAATTGACATGGCTATGCAGCAGTATGGAATTCAAGTGCCAAAGTTTATGGCCTACAGGGCTAAGAATAGAGCACTTAAGGTGGTATTAGGTGATCAGAAGAAACAATATACAAGGTTAAGAGATTATCTGCAGACAGTCATTGATACAAACCCTGGAAACAGATGCATTGTCACTACAAAAGTACTACAAGAGCATCCAAGTCGAAACCCTAGATTCTATGGGTTGTTTTTCTGTGTCAATGGGGCAAAGGAAGGATTTCTCAAAGGGTGCAGACTATTTATAGGTAACTTACTCATTGTGTTGTTATCTCAAATGCTAATATGTCATTTAGTTTTTGCCCTAATATCATAATTTGAATAATCCAGATTTAGATGGCTGTTTCATTAAGCTCACAACTGGACAACAAATCCTGGCTGCCACTGGAAGGGATGGGAACAACAATATATATCCCATTGCATTTGGGATTGTTGACAAGGAGGAAACAGCTAGCTGGTGCTGGTTTCTAACACAGCTGAAGTATGCTATTGGGGGAGAGTTAAGACAGTTTGGGCACTACATTATCATCTCAGATAGGTAGAAGGTTAGTATCTATACACTATGTTGTTGTTAATTGTTTGTTACTTCATGCATTACCAGATTCTTAGCTTTATTAATTGTTCAAACAGGGCCTGCTTAATGCAATTAACCATTTTTTCCAATTGCCCTCAAAGATTCTGCCTTAGACATATTTATGCAAACTTCCAAACAGCTGGTTTTAGGGGAGCAGAACTTAAGAAATACATGGATGCAGCTAGTTATTCTTATACTAGGCATGGCTTTGATGTTGCAATGGAAAATCTCAAAAAAGAGTCTGAGGATGCTTGGAAATGGCTTAGTAACATTCCTGTTCATACTTGGGCTAGGCATGCCATGGACTATAACTGTAAAACTGACTTAGTTGTGAACAATCTAAGTGAGATTTTCAACAAAATAATCCTAGATGTTAGGTCCAAACCAATAGCGACAATGGTTGATGGAATAAGAACAAAGTTGGTGTCTAGGTTTCATGGAAAGAGAACTGGTGCACAAAATGCTAGATGGGAGATCACCCCAACTTACTCTGAGAAATTAGAAGAGGCCAAGAAATACTCTAGATTATGCAAATCTGTGTGTGCTGGACCTGGGTTGTGGCAAGTGACCAGTGAAGAGAAAATCTATGCTGTAAACTTGGCAGCCAAAACATGTGGGTGTAAGAAATGGGACATGATTGGATTACCTTGCAACCATGCCATTTCTGCAATATACAAGGCAAAACAGCACCCGGAAGATTATGTCCACTGAGGCCAGAGCTACAAATGAGAAAAAATAAACATAAGGTAACATATTACCTTGTTTAATTCAATTGTACAATTGAATTGTTCAATTCAACTTCATCTTTCTAACGCAGGTAAATAGAAGCAGCCTACAGGAGGAGGCTGGCCCTTCATCAACTCCAAGAGCTGCTGCATTACCAATTCAAACTCTAGCTCCTGCTTCCTCTGCTCCAAGACCAGCACAAGCTGCCAGAACAGCTGGTCCAAGAGCACAAGCTTCTCCCTCTGCTCTAAGACCAGCACAAGCTGCCAGACCAGCTGGTTCAAGAGCTGTCTTCTCTACTCCAAGATCAGCTGGTCCAAGAGGTGCCTTCTCTGCTCTAAGACCAGCACAAGTTACTTCCTCTGATGCACCAGCTGCTGCAAAGAGAATGAGAAAGGCCACCTCAAGGACGATGGAATATCTGACAGCAAGTGGAAGGACTGATTAATGTGGTTGTAATGTGTTTCATGTGATACTGGAGTACTCTGTGATACTGATATGTCTTTTGGTAATGTGGTTATAATGTGAGACTTGCTGAATTACGTAATGTGGTAGAACTTTCACAATTTTACAAGTTCAGAAAGTTCACTATGATATAGAAATAGTGTTCTTGCACAACATCCTTACAACAAATTTCACTACAACATGAACTTAAGCATCATTGCTACAAAGTTCACTACAACATCACTTGCACATCATTACTACAACATGATCTTAAGCATCACAAATTGCCTTGATCTTCTTAAGCTGTCCGTTGTTCAATTCTGCATTATTCAGCAGATCTGCAATGCAATACTCCAGCTTCTTCTTCTCCTCCTTCAACTTATCCCTTTCTTGCTCTGCCTTCAACCTCATTAGTTCTGCCATATGCTTTGCCTCTGCAATCTCCTTCTGCTCCACTGCCTTCTTGAGTTCATCCCTTTCTTTCTCTGCTTGCAACTTCAGAGCTTCTCCCAGATTACTCTTTCCCTCTTCAGTTTTCTTCTCCTCCAATATCTTCTTCAGCTCATCCTGAACCCTATTCAGTTCAATCTCTAGAAGCCTCTTGTCTTCTGCAAGCTGGTAATTCTTTTCAGCTTGAAAAAGATTATCACGAAAATTAGCACTTTTGCTCTCCTCATATAAATCCCAAAGCTTTGATAGTGCTTTCCTTAGTGCATCTGGCCACTCTAAATCAATCCATTCTACAAATCCACAATTAATTCCTTCCTATAAAATTAACAGAACTAAACTCAGGAAACAGATCAATCAAGCAATTACAGTAATTACTCCATTAGCACATATTACTCACATGATTTGCACAGCCCCAGAAACCTCCTCCCCGTGTCAGTACCTTCGAAGGCAACAAACTTCTCAAGCTTGCCATAATGGTTGCAAAGATGTGGATTATCCCTGGCTATGCTGCAATAATCGGGGTCATATATGGTGTCGAGGACCTAAGGCAGCAGCACAAGGATGAAAATCGATTTAAACGGAGCTTGAAACGAAAAATCCCCAAATCACCCCAAACCCTAAGCCTAACAGAGAGAAGAGGACTCACATCCTCGTCCAAGTCGAAACCGCCAGTGGTGCTCTCTCCGTCGCTCCAGGAAACCATGGCGGGGAGCAGCAGCGGTGGCACCGACGCGGCGGCGGAGCATGCGCGAGTCGGCGGCAGTGGCGGGGACAGAGAGCGAGCGAGAGAGAGAGAGAAACACAGGAGAGAAAGGGGCCGACCGTTGCCACTTAACCGCCCCCCACCGAGCTGCCTAACATCTGTTGCCTGCAAGTCGTTATCCCGAGCCACGTCAGCCTGATGGGCGGGCCCCACTGGTCAGAAACGGGCGTCAACAAGTGGTTACTAAGCGATCAGTACAATCTGCAACTGGCGTCCCAGAGACCGGTAGTTTTTAGTAAAAAAATAAAAACCGATGGTTTTCTGAAACCCTAGCCCCAATTGTGGTGGTTCTGTGCAATTCACTCATGTATCATCCATAGATGGAGAACAGGGAGAAACATCATTATCAAACACGACATCACAAGAAATATAAACGCATCTAGTGAGGATGTGTAAACATTTATACCCTTTATGAAGGCTACTATAGCCAAGAAAAACATAGCGCTTAGAACAATATTCCAACTTATACGTATTATTGGGAAGATGGGGCTAACACACATACCTAAAGGTGTGTTAGAAATTATAGTCGGGTGGGGAACCTAGGAGGTATTCAAGGAGAGTGTCGTTGCTAATACTGGGACAACGATTGATAAGAAAGCATACCGTGTAGAAGGCATCACCCCAAAACCGCAAAGTGACAGAGGAATGTGCTAAGAGGGCAAGGCTAGTTTCTATAGTATGTCTATGTTTGCGTTCAACAAATTCATTATGTTGGTGGGTGTGCGGACGAGAAATACTATGAGAAATACCAACATCAAGAAATAATTTGTGCAAAGAATGATACTCTCCCACTCCCCACTCCCCCGCCTCTAATCAGATTGAACACAAATAATCTTCCTATTAAGCAACATTCATGCTTTTGGTGAATAAATATACTAAAAACTTCTGCCTTGCTTTTTGACAAAAAGAGCCAAGCGAAACAACTATAAGAATCAGTGAAAGTAACAAAGTATTTGTAGCCTCCAACAAAAACAAGGTCAAGGCCCCATACATCTGAATAAATAAGTTCAAGAGGATGAGATGCTACATGATTGGATAAAGCAAAAGGCAGTTGATGACTCAGCCTGTTGACTGGCATCACACACATGTTTATTTTACAGAGAACATGGAAGGCTAAAACAACCGGTGATCTGCTGAACTGTCTGAGAAGCGGTAATGACCCAATCAGTGATGCCATCGATCATGGAAACCCTAGATGCCTCAAGAGCATGTTTGACTGAATCAATGTCCATGGTGTAGAGGCCACACTGACACCGATCCGAATCCGATCCTTAACAAGGAAGAAGTCAGGATGAAATTCAAACATAACATTATTGTCATAAGCAAACTTGCGAACAGATAACGAGTTATGGTTAACAACTGGAACACAATGGATATTTGTAAGACATAAAATTTGGGAAGGTGTAATATTTGCATGGCCAATATGACACATACGTGAACCGCTAATAGTGTGAACTTGGTCATTGCCATGGTATTTTTCTTTGATTTGATATCACTTTTCAGATGATCTACTGCTCCTGTGTCATCATACCAGCTCGGGTCCATGACATAGTTGGTGGGGGCTATGTTGATGACGGGTTCATTGTCGAGCTGGTAGGAGTGGTCGAACCGGTGACGACACTTCATAGTGACATGCCTGAGCTTGTCGCAGACTTGGCACACCGGTTTGTTGTTGCCACCTCTAGATCCTCCATTGCCGTGACCTTGGTTGCCGCATCCATGGTGGTCCACCACCATTGCGGCCCTTGTTGCTGCGGTACTGTTTGTTGTCGGTTGCCGCCAATTGTGATGAAGTTTGTGGAGTGCTCCTTAGCGCCGAGCTCCGAGACACGTGACTCAAGCCACTGCTCGAAGCTGAGCACGTGCGTGAACAAGTTGCTAGTGGAGATCGGCTCCACTCGAGTGGTCATAGAGGTGACCAACGGATCGTAGTCCAAGTCCAACCCTGCAAGGACAAAGGCGATGAAGTCTCGTTCTTTAGAGGCTGGTCGATTGCAGCCATCATGTCAGCGATGGCCTTGGCCTTGTTGAAGTAGCTAGGCCGACATCTCGCTCTTCTTGATTTTCGCAAGTTGCACCTTGACCTGTAGCGAGTGGCACTTGACTGGGAGGAGAACATGGTCTCCAATGCCCAACCAAGCCGCCCTCGAAGAGGACTGACCGAGTATGCCTTCTGTCAGAGAGGATAGAATCGCGCTCTGGACCAGCTGGTACTGCTTGAGCCAGATCTTGTATGCAGGATTTGGCTCCTACTTAGCCATGCCGCTGGTGTCCTTCGGTGCGACAGTGATGGTCTTGGGTGGCATCTCCTTCGAACCATCAACGTACATGAGGAGCTCTTGGTCCCTCAGCATCGGAAGGAACTACACCTTCCAAAGAAGATAGTTCTCCTAGTTAAGGTTGATAATGGATTTGGCCCAGCACCATGCTGGGCCCGACGCCGGTACTCGAGCTGCTTGTGGAAGTCGACTGTCCCGATAGATCAAAGGCTTTGATACCATAAAAGCAAATAGTAGATTAGAGATTTTGAGAAGCGCAGCCTATATGGCATGCGGGTAGCTGTTTATATATGCACGGAGGTGCCGGACTGGGCTTACAATTTGTTACAACAACTGTTGAGAAATGTAATCACAGAGAGTAGTGAATGAACTAATTCCTTTATTGATGATGTTTGCCATTTATACAATTACAAGGGATGCGAGCAAGGGACGTGCGCAACCGTCGTATTCCAACTGCCGACGGTTCCAAACAAAGCATGGATTAATCGGATTAATCAAATACTAATTAATCCTAACACTCTCCCTAATCAATGCTTCTCCTTATGAGTAGACATCATCTTGATAAAGACTCCTCCAAAAACCCTGTGGGAAAAATATGAGGAGTGATATTTGATATGCTGTGAAAACTCCCTTAAACCCAGTGGGAAAACAAGGAGAAAATAATATAGCATATATTGGTCATTGTCTCTTTGTTAACTCACATGAGAAAAACATGTTAAGGAAAAAACCCATAAGTGAGTTTAGAGAACAATAGGTATGTCGTGTATATCTCCTTTAAAAACCATAGTAGGGAAAATAGAAGATATGACATATAACCTTATGTTGATATTACCTCATTAAAAACCTTTCATGAGAAAGCTTGAGAGAAAACTCATAAAGGGAAAAGAGTGCAATATGATGTATGAACATGTTAATAATCAGAGAGTAACTCCCCCTGATTCTTGCAAATCTTGAAGTCGTCGCATACCAATTCCATGAACGAATCTCTAGAACGTTGAATTTGGTAAAGACTTAGTGAACAAATTAGCGAGGTTATCACATGATTTGGTTTGCAAGATGTTGATTTCCCCACTTTGTTGTAATTCATGGGGATAAAACAACTTAGGGGCAATATGTTTAGTGATATTGCTCTTTATGTAACCTGTTTGCATCTGAGCAACACAAGCAGTATTATCTTTGTAGATAATGGTTGGTGATTCAATAGAACCAAGACCACATGATTGTTGTATGTGGTTAATCATCCTACGAAGCCACACGCATTCCCGTGATGCTTCATATAGGACAAAAATTTCAGGATGATTCGTGGACGTAGCCACTAAAGTCTGTTTAGAAGACTTCCATGAGATGGCTGTTCCACCGTGAAGAAATACAAAGCCGGTCTGAGATCTAGCATTATGGGGATCAGACAAGTATCCAGCATCGGTGTATCCGATTAGATTTGTATCTTGGTTTTTGTGAAGTTGATAATATAGACCTAAATTTTTAGTACCTTGTAGATAGCGTAAGACTTGCTTGACTCCCCTCCAATGACGTTTAGTTGGAGTAGCGCTCTGTCTTGCTAACAAGTTTACTGCAAATGCGATGTCAGGCATGGTGCAGTTTGCAAGATACATAAGAGCTCCAACATCACTAAGATATGGGAACTCAGATCCCAATATATCTTCTCCATCTTCCCTTGGTCTGAAAGGATCTTTCTCTACATCTAGAGATCGAACAACCATGGGAGTCTTTGATGGATAAGATTTGTCCATATTAAATTTCTCCAAGATCTTTTGGATATAAGCATCTTGGTGTACCAAAATTCCAGAGTGAAGGTGCTCAATTTGTAGCCCTAAGCAAAATTTAGTTTTACCTAAATCTTTCATCTCAAATTCCATCTTTAGATGATTACGTGCCTCATTAGTATCTTGTGTGTTGCCAATGATGTTCAAATCATCTACATACACGGATATGATGCAAAATCCGTTCAAGGATTTCTTTATGAACACGCATGGGTAATCATCGTTATTCGTGTATCCCTTTTTGAATAGGAATTCGCTGAGTCGATTGTACCACATTTGACCCGATTGCTTCAAGCCGTATAATGACTTGTTAAGTTTTACACAATACATGTTGCGTTTAGCGCTTTGATTCGGAAGTGGGATTTCATCGGGAACCTTCATGTATATATCCGAATCAAGTGACCCATAAAGGTATGCAGTCACTACATCCATCAACTGCATAGATAGAAGATTTTGCATTGCCAGTGATATTAGGTATTGGAAGGTTATTCCACTCATTACTGGAGAGTATGTTTCGTTGAAATCAACGCCGGGTCTCTGCGTGAACCCTTGTGCTACGAGCCTCGCTTTGTATCTCACCACTTCATTGTTTTCATTCCGTTTCTGGATGAATACCCATTTGAATCCCACAGGGAAAACATTGAGAGTAGTAGGTATTGCTTTTGTAAATACCTCTCTTTTATTGAGCGAAGCTATCTCTGCTTGGATTGCTTCCTTCCACTGATTCCAGTCCGAGCGTTTTTGACACTCTGCCATGGTCTTGGGATCTGGATCAGATTGGAGGTTGTTTGCAATCTTTGTGGAGAAGTAATTATCAACAATCGTAGTCTTATGGTTATATGATTCTCCAGAATCAATGTAATTGGTGGAAATTTTATTATCCTTTGGTGACTGATCATGATTTCCCAATATGATCAAGTCAGGATTTTTCAATGTCCCAGCTTCTAGATTTGAGTGCACTCTTAAGCTGGGTTGTGAAGTTTGAATTTCATTTACATTTTCAGAGGGTTTCCTTTTCTGTTTCCTTCGTTGCTTGCGCGAAGCTGAATCCTGTTTTGTGGCCGTACTTCTCCCCCTCTTATTATTGATGGGGAGTTGAGTGGTTTCTTTTGGTATTTCCACTCGTTCGGGCGCATTTATAGCATGATTGCAGGATTTTCTAACTGCTTTGTGATTTGTAAATGAATCTGGCAAGTTATTTACAAGATGTTGCTAATTTATGATTTTCTGAACTTGGAGTTCAGTTTCTTGAGTACGTGGATCAGTGATGATGACATGGCACCCGGGTATCATCAAGGAGGACGAATCCGGCCCTCTGGCCACAGGGCGGGCCGGGCCGACTACTCGGAGTCTGACTTCTACACGGGGGCGCCTCATCAGCGTGGAGTACAAGACATGGATCGATACCTACCCAACATACCCGGGTTCTGTTGTAACTAATTAGGAAACCAATCTGTTAACTGGCTCGGACTCTTGTAACCTTATCCCGGTCGCCTATATAAGGCTCGGTGGGAGGCCTCCGATCGATAAGTCTTTAAGCCTCTTAGTCATAGACAATCTCCATTGTTTCATCGCTCAAGCCACCTCGAGATCGACTCTCCAGGGCTTGCGGCACTCGGGATTCAAGCTATAATAGCCACCAAACACAGGACGTAGGGTATTACCTCTCCGTGAGGGCCTGAACCTATCTAAATCCTGTCTCCCATGTGCACCCATCCTGATTTGCTGTGCTCACGCTGCCCCATATTCAGTATTGCCGGAATAATACTCCGACAATCAGAGTAGGAAATACCTTTGGCATTCCAATCAATTTCCTGGCATACTTTCTGGTACTTGAGATCTCCCCCTAATGCCGAGAAATGGCCCTCGTTGAAGATACAATCAGCGTAACAGGTAGTAAATAAATCCCCGGTGAGAGATTCTAGGTACTTGATTATTGACGGTGATTTGTACCCCACATAGATCCCCAATTTTCTATGTGGTCCCATGGATGTACGCTGAGGTGGTGATATGGGCACATATGTGGCGCATCCGAATTTTCACACATGGGAAATACTTGGAGGATTTCCACGTATTAGTTGCAGAGGGGAAGTACTGTGATAAGCAGTTGGGCGTAATTGTATCAAGTCAGTAGCATGTAAGACTGCGTGACCCCAACAAGAAGTTGGTATATTGCAATTGTGTAGTAATGGTCTTGCAATAAGCTTAATCATCTTGATGAGTGATTCGGCTAAACCATTTTGTGTATGGACGTATGGTACTGAATGTTGGACTTCTATCCCCAGAGCCATGCAATAATCATTGAAAGCTCTAGAGGAGAATTCCGCAGCATTATCCATATGAATTGATTTGATTCGGTGCTCGGGATAATGAGCCTTTAATTTAATAATTTGACTCATAATCTTTGTGAAAGCATGATTTCGTGTGGATAGAAGGCACACATGTGACCATCGAGTTGATGCGTCAATTAAAACCATGAAATACCGAAAAGGTCCAGATAATGGTTATATGGGACCACAGATGTCTCCTTGAATGCGTTCAAGGAAGTTAAGTGGTTCCACGTTAATCTTAAGGTACGAATGCCTTAATATTAATTTTCCAGTTGCACATGCGGTGCAAATGAAATCCGAATGTTGAGAAATTTTAGCATTATTCAAGTTGTGACCAATGCAATTGCTGATAATTTATCTCATCATCCCTATACCAGGATGACTAGGCGATCATGCCAAGTCTGAAATGCATCAACATTCTAAAAAATTACCTTGTACGCAACATGTACTACGTGTTTGATGTATGTGTAGTACAATCCGGACGTTAAAGAGGGAATTTTTTCAAGTACTTGCTTGCCATATCCGTTGTTTTTGGTTAAGAGGAGATACTCCTCTTTGTTGTTGTCATAGGTTTCGAGATGGAAATCATTCTGACTGATATCTCTATAGCTGAGTAGGGTACGAGTTGAATCGGGGTACAGTAAAGCATCCTCGATTGTTACTTGAGTACCCATAGGGAGAGTAATTATGGCCCGTCCTGAGCCTAGAATTACAGTATCGCGTCCGACGGTTGTTAAAATTTCTCCTTTTCTCTTAGTAAGATTTTGGAAATATTTTAGTTCCCTAAGAATAGAGTTTGTGGTACCACTGTCCACAAGGCACATTTCCTTTTCCATTGGATTGACTCCCGTAGTAATCTATATATAGAAAGAAAGAATTAAATCTTTATTATACATAGATAATATGCATATATATAATGTTATTACAATATTGTCTTTAAACAATATGATGACAACATGACAATGAACTTATTACAACATAATAATATCATTTGGATGTTATGATAACATTGGTGGAGTGGGGGGGACTTATTCGAAGTTACCAAACATGTCATTCGAAGCAAATTCAATGATCATGTTCTCCGTGTTCAGCGGATCTTCGGATTGTTGGAGATGCTGGTTGTCCTAGGGTTCTGGGAGAACTGCAGTGGAACAACCGATTTCCTTTGACTTGTCAGTTTGAAGGTTTAAGTGTGCTTCAAATTTTGATCCTTGAGCTTGTTTCTTGCGTCCCACAGATTGCAGGTATAGATCAACAAGGTGTCGAGGGGTGCGACATTTTTTGGTGGAATGCTTGTAGCATCCACATTTTTGACATACTTGAGATTTGTCAAATTTTGGCTTTTCAATGCCTTTCCCCTTGTCCACGGCACGAGGCTTTTTCTTCTAGTTTCGCTTGCGCTTTCCTTTGAAGTTCTGCTGTTGGCGCTTGGAAGAGCCAGCGAACTTGTTGTTATTCTGAGCGTTATAATGTACCTCTAGGAGCGGGGCTGCGCCAACATTGTGCTGATGATGGTTCTTCAGAGTGAGTTCATCATGTTTTTCCGCTTGTATGAGTACATGTATAAGTTCAGAGTAAAGTTAGAATTTTTTGGCGCGGTACTGGTGCTGCAAGATCCAGTCAGATGGAAGCATTGTTGATAAGGTTTTTTCAATCTTATCTGCCTCAGAGGGTTCTTTCTCGCAGAAGCGTAACTTAGAACAGATCTTGTGAACAGCGTGGTTATAGTCTTCGATGGACTTAAAGTCCTGAAGTCGAAGTTGTACCCAGTCATGAGTGGCTTCGGGAAGAATAACCGCTTTTTGCTATTCGTATCTAGTTTTAAGTGCTTGCCATAATATGCGTGGATTTTCTTCCATCAGGTACTCGGATTTGAGGTCCGGATGGATATGGTGCCTTATAATGTATAAAGCAGAATATTATTGATGTTCTGGTAGCGGTTGTATTCCCTCAACGGGAGGGTTGAGTGTCGCCACAATCCCACGGGACGCAAAGCTGACTTTAACATCCATTGCCCATGTAGGATAGTTGTGACCGTCGAGCGCAAGGTCTTCAAATTCTTTGGCCATCTTGATCTACATAGATTTAAACCAGAGATTTGATTAATTTACTTAGGAGTAAATTAAAGTATCGTCATGGTTATATTGTAATAATTGCGCAAAATTTTGAAAAATTCAAGTGAAGATTTGAAATATGAAGTGTAGACCTCAAGTTATATATTGTAACATTTTTAAAGATAATCACCAATTATGGTGTAGATCTCATAGTAATAGATAGCATAATCTGTAGATGCTCATGTTTCTATTACCTTGTGTTATGCTATAATTGAAATATTTGGAAGAGCACATTGAAGGTAATGGTGGATAATCTGCAATTAAGCAGTAGATCTCATTTATCCATTACTTTGTGATTCACAAATATAAATATGAGATAATCACTTCTTAATTTTGCTTATTAGTTCTTCTTGAATTAAGCCAATTGGGCTAGAAAGCATTTTGGGCTTAATTAAGGTGAATTAACATATAATTTTACAAGAAAATTGATCTCAATTGCAAAATTATAATAGTCATAGATAAAAGTGCATGTTATAGGGATTGTTATAAAGCAAACTCATTGAACATGAACATATTTACATTTACATATTTTCTGAAATTTAAAACTTAACAAAAAATAGTACTGAAACGTAAATATATGTAAATACAGGGGCCTAAACATGATAAGTACTAATTAAATAGCACTGATAGTTAGACTAGATTGTGAAAACCCGAAAATATAGGGGGTTTTCAGCAAAATAGCCTTCGCAGCCTGTGGACCAAAACAACCTGGGCCGCAGCCCAGGCGGCCCTTCGGCCCATGTAGCGAGGCGGGAAGGCGCGGGGGGCTGGCAGGCCGGCAACTTGGGCCTGGCCTTGGCGGCCTTTCAGCCGGCCCAGGGCGGGGGCGCGCACCGAATATAAGGGGCGGCGGCAGCGGCGGTTAGGGTAAAACCCTAACCCTAACCGCCCCTAAGCCACCCGTTCGGTCCGGTGGCGCCGGCTCCCCTCGTCCGCGTCGCTGGCGAGCCTTGACGTCGATGCCCCCACGCCACCGCGCCACCGAGCTTCAAAGGGGGGTGTACTCCTCCTCGCCGGCGGAGGAGGAGTAGCCGGTGCTATCGTTGGGCAGCCCGTTGGTGAGCCCGAGGGAGGCCGGAGCCCATGCCCCCGGATGGAGGCCGGAGCTGGCGGTGGCGGTCGTCGAGGCGCGCAAGAGGCGGCGGCGGTCTTCGGTCCGAGGTGGCGGTGTCGGTGACGGCAGCGTCGGGGGCGCCGCGTGGTCGAAGCCGGGCGGAGGCCGTGGTGCGGCGAGTTCGCTGGACGGTTCGGCGGCCGGTGCGGGGAAGACGTTCGAGCATGGACCAAAACCGTGCACCGAGCACCACGTCAGGTCAACGGTCGGGCTGGGCCATGGACGCCACGGCGACGGGACGCGCGGCGGAGAGGCCGTGCTGATTGCAGAGGCTGTGGAGGGGGCATGCGCCATGGCCAGAAGGCGGGAGGGGGCTCCAATCCGCGCCGCCATTGATGGAGGTTGACAGGCGCGACGAGGACGGCGTCTCCGGTGTGCACGGCGACGGCGCCGGTGTGGTGGAGACACCGGTGGAGGGAGAAGACGAGATATTGCGACGTCAATTGTTACGAGCAGGTTGAGAATGCTTTGAATCATTCGTTCTGCCATTGATGTCCTCACCTTTCTCTGTTCTTGTTGTGGCCGGATTGCTCTAGCGGAAGAACAAAGTGGCTGATAACGTGTTGAGAAATGTAATCACAGAGAGTAGTGAATGAACTAATTCCTTTATTGATGATGTTTGTTATTTATACAATTACAAGGGATACGAGTAAGGGACGTGAGCAACCGTCGTATTCCAACTGCCGACGGTTCCAAACAAAGCATGGATTAATCGGATTAATCAAATACTAATTAATCCTAACAGCAACCACCAGCTTATCTCATCTAACAACCCTGCACAGTAGGAACAATTCTTATCGCAAAGGAAACATGCGTACGTACGGTTTAACACCCTGTACGTATTCTTGTGCCAATACATTGAAATCAATCCATAACGCAGACATTGAAATCAATCCATAACGCAGACTCTTAAACAATGGCTGTCGTTTCTGACGTTGTGTATCTTCTGATCTGGTTGACCTGTGCATGGAGCTGTCGTGATACGTAGCACTCCCGAAAAGCATGGTGTTCTAACACTCGAGATTCATTGTTGCTGCAGAATTGTTTTGCAAGGTTTTACGTGGTTACGTCTGGGTTCTTCACTGTGCGATCAATTTTCCATTTATGTTTCTGTACACAAGAAAAGAAGGTGCCGTCAGTGGTCAGGCATGACACACTGTTCCCGTCCCATTTGATTTCACTGCTTTTAAATCTTGAAGAAAGTCTTAGCGTGCCCAGTTGACTGTTCAACTCAGGCAGATAATTTCTCAACTTACAACCTATACTGCTTTCACTGAGCAATGCAAATGAATTTCTTCATTGCAATTATCAGACATGCAAAATCTACTTTGCTTTTGTGCTGCGGATGCTGCTCTCACCGAGAATCTTTGATACACTAGTCTCTATATTCCAGCGCTGCCGCACCTGCCACATGGGTACTCTCCATTCTTCACCTATTTGCCCACACACACTGAATTTCTGATATCTGAATGCATAGCATGGCTCCAGGATGGATTGCGTCTGACCTGCCTATTGTGCAGAGCTAGAGATGGATCAGGTTCGTTGACTTCAACCGCCAAAGCCAAACACTACAGTACTGAACTGTCGATGCACTTGCCTGACTAATGTCGAGAAGAAAGCCAGCCTACATCAACGGCCTATAGATGCTAACCGATTTGTTTGACAAAATTGCATCTCGTCGCATTTAAGCTCCCAAAGACTTCACTTTCAGCTGGGCGGCGAACAACTCCTCCGCTGCTCACCAGCAATGGCATACCGTCCCAATCTTCTAGCAGTAGCACAAGAAAACCAGCAAACAAATCCAAGAAAACGCCACGCCGCAACTGTTGTACCCCAACTCCCGCGCTGGCACTGAAACAAATGCCGGTTTCACTTCTTCCTGCCCGGCACCTCCATGGCTCCATCAGCCGCCTGCTCCACCACCCAAGTCAACGATCCCGATCGCCTCCTACTCCCCCACCCGTGCCGTGCGCTCCTACGCTTCATGGACGCAGATGCCTCGCCTCCCTCCCGCTCTGCCCCGCTCTCTCCTCCTCGCTTGCCTGCTCCTCCTCTCCGCCCGAGCAGCGGTCGCGGGGCCCCTGGCGGCGGAGCAGGTGTGCCCCAACTTCACCGCCTCTAGCTACGATTACATCGACACCCGCGGCGCGTTCATGGAATCCAGCAACGGCGCGTTCAGGGCGGCCGTCGTCAGCCCCCGGGACCAGCAGGCCGGCAGCAACTTCTACCTCGCCGTCCTGCGCGCGCCGTCCGGCACGCCGGTCTGGTCGGCTAACCGCGACACGCCGACGGGATCCTCTGGCAGGGTCGAGCTCTCCACTACCGGGCTCGCCGTGACGGACCCCGATGGGACGGTGCTGTGGTCGACGCCGCCGGTGCGGCCGCCCATCACGGCGCTCCGCCTGCAGGACGACGGCAACCTGCAGCTGCTGGACGCCCGGAATGCGACACTGTGGCAGTCGTTCGATGACGCCACGGACACGCTGCTCACGGGGCAGCAGCTGCGAGCCGGCGCGTACCTGTCGTCGGCGAGGAGCCCCGCTGATTTCTCCCAGGGGGACTACCGACTCGGCGTGGCCGCGTCGGACATGGTGTTGACGTGGCAGGGGTCCACGTACTGGCGGCTGTCGAACGACGTCCGGTCGTTCAAGGACGGGAACGCCGCCGTGGCGTCCGTGTCGTTTAACGCGTCGGGGCTGTTCGTGGTCGCCGCTGACGGCGCGCTGGTGTTCCGGGTGGACCTCGCGCCGGCGGAGTTCCGCGTGCTGAAGCTGGGGTACGACGGACGGCTTCGCGTCACGAGCTACGCGCTGGTGAACACCTCGGCGCCGCTCGGCGACGACTTCGTGGCGCCAGGCAGTGACTGCGACCTCCCTCTGCAGTGCTCGTCCCTCGGGCTCTGCTCCGCAGCGGGCAACAGCTCGACCTGCACGTGCCCACCGCTCCTTGCCGCCTCCGTGACGGTTCCTGGCGGGTGCACGCCGGGGGACGGCTTGGCGCTCGCGTTGCCGGCCTCGTGCCGGAGCAACAGCAGCGCGCCCGTCTCTTACGTCGCCCTCAAGCTGCATATCGCCTACTTCGCCACCAAGTTCGACCCCCCGACGATGACCGGTGTGAACAAAACCACGTGCCAAGTTAAGATTCTATGACATGTACATTGAACATGGAGGTAGACAAAGAAAACAAAGAAAATAAACCGTAGGAAGTAATACCAAGGTGTACAAGTTTTCTGGATTAGTGCATTTGTGCTTACAAGCACGACGTACTGCAAATTTCTTAGATATGTACATTAGCCTGTCTGTCGTGCATCTCATACGTACTATAACAGACAATAAAGCCAGTGATGCGAAGGAATGGAACAAGATACTACTTATGTAACAAGATAGGTTAGGTTAATCAATACTTACCTGAAGCTCCCACGTCATCTCGTCTAGGCATCCCGGGGGCGAACAAGTAGCACCGCCTCCAGGCACCTCCTCTCCTGCCTCCTCTCATCTCCACTGCCACCGGCGACCGTCACGGTGGCGGCAGCCCTCCTCGCTTCCAAAAGAGGTGAAGGGAGAGCTTGTTGCGGGGGCACTTAGATGATAGGACGCGTGAGTGACGGAGCAGCATGGGAGCTCTCATGGGCTTTGTGGCATGGTCTGGCGGCACGGGGACCCGTGGTGGCAGGTGCCAGTGGTGGCTAGGGGCGACGAGAGGCACGCAAGTTTGGCGTCCAGCTGCTCAGCTGGGCCGGGTGTCGGTCGCAGGCTGCCGGTGCGGAGCTTGGAGGCCTGCGATGTCCAGATCTAGCGGTGGCGACGCCAGGGCAGCTCATTGCGCGACTGCGAGGTGGTGGCCGGTGTGTGGCTCCGGTGCTACCTATTGTGCGGAGGGTACTCGAGTGGAGGCTGTGATGGACCTTGGAGTGCTAACGGCATGGGTTTGGAGCAGCCAGCCTGTTGGTCCCAGATCCAGGTGGGTGGGGGGAGCCCGGGGTGGCGCCCCTGAGCGGTGGTGCTCACTGCTCCAGGTGAAGGCCTTGCCCAACTTTTGTCGATACAAACGACCGTGGCGCTCTCGTGCATCGTTCTCCTCCTTGGAGGCGTTGTTGTGAAGCTCCGTCACCTCTCTCACCCTTGGGGTTCTCTCTCTGTCGGAAAACCCATATCAGGCTTGCCGGATTGCACGACGGTAGCATCTTCATTGTTATTTCCTTCTTGGAGGCGTCATTTTGGAGTCTTGATCCCTCGGTTGGCCGATAGTGCCAGATCAGCAGGTCGTCGGTATTGTCACAGGTGGCTTGGGACCGACAGGCGATGTGTGTGGATGGCCCGACGACTCATGCGGCAACGACAATGGAGGCGATTAGAGCTTGGGTCACGGCATGGCCTTTTAACGTTGATGGTCCAGCATGGCAGTTGGGTCTCACAATGTCCCTCGTGGTGCAGTGAAGTCGGAGTTGTAGTGTTGCGACATGATGGCAACGATGACTCGCGAAGGGTGGTCTCGGTGGGCAACGCTCTCTGCTACTACGATGGGCTTGGTCAATGCGAAGTTTGCATATTTCTCATATGAAGCTCATCGCAGAAATCGGAGTTGCTTTGTTCTTGACATATTGGCAGACTATTTGGTGAGAACGGCGTGGGCCTTGGTCAATGCGAAGCTTGCATATTTCTCATATGAAGCTCATCGCAGAAATCAGAGTTGCTTTGTTCTTGACGTATTGGCAGACTATTTGGTGAGGACGGCGTGGGCCTGGTGCAACCGTTACAAGTTGGCGGCCATCTGCAGTGAAGTCAGAGTCGTCAAATCGAGAGCAATGGGTGATGATGACGACATATGGACAGTCTAGACGGAAGGTTCTTCTCAGCAGTATGTGTCGAATATGTGTTAGTGGCTAGATTGATCAGGTGGTGTTCTTGTTGAGCAGATTGTAATCTTAATTTTCATCTAATTTTTCTCTAGTTAACTAGATAACTCTCCACGGGAGCTAATTTACCCCTTGACTATAAAAAAATAGATTAAGTTCATCGTTCTCTCGCTAGTTTAGACTTTGACGATTGTGCATTCTCCTGACGTAGCTGTGCCTTAAATAATTTGACTGTCAGGCACTCTTTTAACTCTCCTAACACTAGCCGCGATTATCATCTAGTCGTAACGCACTAACACCTCGAGTCAACGAACAAGTGTCCGAGAGGATAATGCGTGCAAGACTACAGTACATACAAATCGTAATACAAACATTTATCTATGTCACTCTCAGAATTGACTCAACTATTCAAAAAAAACTATGGCTCTTTTTGTACACAAAAAAGTACATCCATGTTTAGCACTCTTTACAAAATACTAATCATATTCGGCAGCTTTTTCGAATCATTCTATTTAGTTTACGTTTACTTGTATGACATGCGAATTAAGTTGGTCAACGATCGGGAGGAAAGTCTGAGTCTTATCGCTGGGTGATCTGAAGCTTTCCAAGCTCAAACTTGTGAAGCAAGCTCAGAACTTGACATCTTTCAGATACGAGAACAAGCCAATAGTCACGCCATAAAGATGGACCCACAAATATAGCTGGGAGCCGGGCCGGGCTTTTTCGGGCCAGCCCGAGGCCCGCCCGGCACGGCACGGAACAAAACGGGCCGGGCCGGCACGGCCCGAACAGTCTGGCCATGCCGTGCCTGAAATCGGGGCCCGACGAACGGCACGGCACGGCACGGCCACGTGGGCCGTGCTCGGGCCGGCCCGGCACGAGGAAGGCCCGAGCGGCACGGCGGCACGGAGGCCCGGGCGGCAGGGGGGCGGGACCGCGGGAGGGGGCACCGGGGGGCGGGGCACGGCGGGACCGCGGGAGGGAGAGTGGGGCACGTGGCGGGAGGGAATTGGGGGGGGGGAAGCGTGGCAGGGAGAGGGGGGGGCGAACGGGGCCCGGGGGACCGGGGCTGAGGTGGCGCGGTGGGACGCGGGAGCGCCACGCGGCGGGAACCGCGGGACGGAGAGTGGGGAGGGCGGGGGGGCCTGCCCCGGTGGCGCTGCGGGCGCGGGCACGGGCGCACGCCGTACGGCGCGTAAAGCGCGATGGGACGGGTCGGGGGGGGTGCGCCGGTGCGGGAATTGGGTGATGTGCGTCGTGCATGAAAATTGAAAAAGGAGAGAAGAGAGTAGAGTCTGACAATTGCTTCTTTTCACACAAAATGGCAGTAAGGCAAGTGTACGTAGTGCTTTCTTGATCAGCTCGTTTTCAACTCAAAGTCTTCTCTCCCTCTGTCAAAGCAAAAGCATGCGGGTTGATGTGTTGGTTGCTTCCCGTGGGCCGTGGCCAAAGTTTGCTAGCTGCAGATGCTCTCCTTCTGTTCTCTCTTCTGTCCTGAGGTGATGGTGAAAATTAATGACTAATGTTCTGTCGCTATGCATGTGTAGAATTAAAGCTAATGCATGAGATGATGCCGATTTTCATGCTATGTCTTCAGTTATGAATTTAAACCATGGACTTTTCTTTTTGCCAAGATGTACTCTTTATCCCCCACATCAAATCCTAAATATATTAATTCGATATACTTTTCAATTCCTTCACGGTGGTGTTTGGACAACTTTATATGATTATCACATGTTGTTGCATGCAGTAAAAATAACCCTAGCTTCAACGACAAGATGATTTGACGAGACATGTTGCCATGCACGCAACCATGCATGCTTTGAGTGATCGCGCGCACTTTATTTTTTGAGCCTCTAGTCTTTTTGGAGGCACAGGTAAATTTTAGGCACGGAGGGAAAAGGGAAAAGTGATAGGAAAGATAGGACTAAAGTTTAGATAGGACTGGGAATCTGCAGCAAAAAATCAGGGACGGGGATTAGAAGAGAGAGGGCGCGTCGGACTTGCGGAGTCTATATAAGAAGATTTCCAGGGAGCACAGAGAGGAAAGAGCACATAAATCTTATAGTTCTTCTCATTTTCTCACCATGTTCTCTCATGGAAAGAAGAAGAAAGCGGAGGTGGCACGGCAACGCCGTCCTCCCATTCTTCCTACGGCATCACAACGGGGTCGATCCTCGCTATCCGGCATGACGCCGCCGCACCATGTTCCTCTAGTGGGGGACGATGAGGTCGATCCTCGCCTACTCTCCCCCAGTATGGGAGACTACAGTATGGAAGACCAGCACATGGACGGTCTTCAGGGCTATGAAGACGCCGGAGCTGGGGAAAGCCCACCGCATGCTGCCCCTAGCTCCGTGTATAGCTCCATGCCTACAATTGCCACCGAAGACGTCGGTGGCTCCTCGAGGAGTTCGAAGGCGGCATGCTGGGCCCACATGACGAGGATGGTTGCAACGCAAGACGATGTACGATTAGTAAGTGCGACATGCAATTATTGTCATAAAGAATTTACTGCAGGTTTGGCTAATGGGACGGGGCATCTCAACCGGCACGTCAAGTAGTGCCTACAAAAATTGAGGCAGACCCAAGGAGGAGGCATGCAGACCCAGCTGAGCTACGCGGCTGACGGCTCTGTAAGTAATTGGTTCTACCAATCCCAAGTAGCTAGAGACGAAATAGCACGTTATATAGTATCGGAAGATTTGCCTATTAGGATGGGCGAGAGCGATAATTTTGAGCGAATGATACAATGGGGCTTTTGTCCACAGTACCAGCATTCCAGTAGACGAACAACCAAAAATGACATTATAGCGATCTACAATAAGGAGCTAACGGCACTAAAAAAAACTTTCGAAAGTGTTAGCTTTTCTTTGCATTAACTTCTGATATATGGACTTCCTCTCACCAGAGAACTTCATACCTTAGTATTGTTGCCCACTATATAGATAGTGAATGTAATTTAAATAAAAGGGTAATTGGGTTTAAGTTGATCGACGAGGCACACACATGTGAGGCCATTGCTGAGCACATATTAAAGGTAATTACTGAATTTAATATTCAAGATAAGATGTTTTCTATTACACTTGATAATGCTTCGTCGAATACGAAGGCTATGGAAATCCTCACCCCCCACCTGCGGTCATATATTGGTGGATATGTTGTCCACCAGAGGTGCGTTTGTCACATCATCAATCTTGTTGTGCAAGATGGTATGAAGGTAATTGGGTTATATTTGAACAATATACGTGCTGCTATTCGTTATCTCTCAAGTTCTACAGTAGTGTCAGGGAACTTCAAGAATTATTGCATTGCTCAAGGAGTCAAACCAAGAAAATTCGGTCTTGACATGAAGGTGAGGTGGCACTCGACATATATAATGCTAAAGAAACTAGAGGGATACGAAAATCTGTTAACTGTCTTTGTTAATGCCAATTCTGAAGATGGAGGTATCGTGCTTACACCCACTGATTGGACAATTGCTAATGAATTTCGTGTTTTTTAAAGCCTTTCTATAAATCAAATAAAATTTTATCAGGTGTTTACTATCCTACCTCATGTCTAGTTATAGAGTATATTTGGCTAATGGCGGAATCATTAAAACCATTATAGGAACCATCAATATTTAAGACATGTTGTTGCACCAATGGAGAATAATTCATTAAATACTTTGAATCCATATCGCACGCATATTGCTTTGCCACCATTTTTTATCCCCGCAGGAAGTTACCGGCTTTGCAAGAAGCTATGGATGGAATAGGTGATGCAATCGGATTGGACTACTCCGAAGCTTTTGAACATGTGAAACAGGAACTCTTTCGAGTCTTCCGCTTGTACAGCGACAAGCACGGCGTTTCGGGTGGCACGAGGTTAGAAGAGACACGGCATAGTAAGGGAAGCGCGACGGCACATCTGTGGAAGAGGAAGAAGCCCCAGGATTCCAGTTCTACATCAACTCAATCGTCCACCACCAACTGGAATCCTATTGCAGAACTCAACCACTACCTCGACCATAATTTTGAAGCCACAGATAGTGAACTTGCCAACGGGAAGGATGTTGACCTGCTTTTGTGGTGGAAGAACGCTGCACGTATATTTCCTGTCTTGTCCCATTTTGCACGGGATGTTCTACTTGTTCCGGTATCGACTGTCTCTTCCGAGGCAACTTTTAGCATGGTTGGGAGAATAATCGAAGAAAGAAGGTCGTCTCTTGCCCCCGAGACGGTGGAAGCAATCACATGCCTCAAGGACTGGAACAACGCGAATAAAAGACAACAACATCAGCTAGAGGATCCTGAGATCCTGGGGGCCTTAGCCGATCTCGACATCGTCGACGTCGAGTAGTTCGTATATATATCTTACTGTAGTTACTGTACTCTTTTCCTTACAGGGGAACCCCACACTGGGGTGTAAGGTTTTTAACGAGACAGTAACATGTATCAATATTTTAGCAATAATAAAATTACCCCAATATTCGTGTGCTGTGACCCGGCGATACAGATTTCTCCGTTATTTTTTCTTTTTTTCTCTTTATTTTCTTTCTTTTCATTTAATTATTTTTCTCTTTTTTCTCTTCATTTTCTTTCTTTTATTTAATTCCTTTTCTATCTTACTGTAATTACTTCCTTTCTCTCTTTTTTCTTTCCTTCTCTTCTCTCTCCTGTCTCCTAAAGACCTAAAGCCCCCACGGCCCCACTGCCCACCCGCGTCCTGCTGCACTCCTGCCGTGCGCGGTGCGCCCAGCGCCCATGCCCTCCAGCCCCTCCTCCAGACCCTCCTCCTCCTCCATTGGCGCCGCGGCCGCCCTCCTCCTCCTCCTCCACCGGTGCCGCGGCCGCCCTCCTCCTCCTCCTCCACGCGCCGCCGCCGCCCTCCTCCTCCATCCGCCCCGCCGCCACCCTCCTCCTCCTCCTCCGCCCGTGCCGCGGCCGCCCTCCTCCTCCTCCACGCGCCGCAGCCGCCCTCCTCCTTCTCCGCCCGACCCGCCGCCGCCCTCCTCCACCCGCGCTCGCGCCGCCGCCCTCCTCCACGCGCCGCCGCCGCCCTCCTCCTCCTCCTCCAGCGCCGCGGCCGCCCACCGCCGCCCTCCTCCACCCGCGCTCGCGCCACCCCCGCCGCTGCCGCCTTCGCCTGGGCCGTGCCCGTGCCGGCACGACCCGATGGCGGCCCGGCGTGCCACGGCCGGGTTTCGGCGCCACCGTCCGGTCCGTCGGGCCGGCACGGCACGGCACGGCACGGCAGGCTGGCCGGGCTCGGCCAGGCACGGCCCGACTCGGCCCGAGGCCCGACGGGTCTGTGCCATGTCGGCACGGCCCGGCCCAAGTCCCAGCTATACCCACAAATCTAGCTGGGATTTACATCGATTAATTCAGCGATGCACTTTCCAGGTAGGATTAGTTTATCAGCAAGGATGAAATGCCCTCTGTTTTTGACAGGGATTGAAAGGTCGCGACTAGATTATACAATTATACAGAGGTGATTGGTTTCTGTCTTTGTGGTGTGGGATGAGATTTCGCCCGCCACAGTGAAAGCCACCATTGACTGTACATACGCAACAGCAGTCACTAAAAAGCAAGAAACGCTGAAGAACCGAGGCGAGCAGGGCAACAACGTCGGCGTTGTCGGCAGCGGCGGGCACTCAGACTTGCCGTCGGGGGTAGCAGCATGATGACGTTGACGGCGAGCGGCACCGGCGGTGGCGACGATCACTTCCCGATGGTCGCACCGGAGCTTCACAAGCAGGGGAGATACCTCGACCTCGTTGACTCGAGGCTGCAGGGGCGGCCCGAGGTCTGGATCCGGGTCCGGCACGTACGTCGTCGGTTCGCAGCCGAACGACTCGACGCATGATTTGTCAGCGTCGAGTTAGCGCAGGCGGGCTTGAGCACGTTTCAGGTCGCACGATGTGGCAACGATGACATGCGGCGTCATGGCGCCAACATGGCACTGGCAAAAACGGTGCTTGCTCAAGGTGATGACACGATGCCAGCTGATAGAAGGGACATGACAGGTAGCAGGCAGAACATCACATAGCAATGGTCGTCGCAGTTGTACCTGGCTTAAGTTAAGGGCATCTCTAACACTAGAAAGGTAAGAAAAAAATTATACATGTCATCTAGAGATAATAATATTTTTTATCTTTTCTTGTATTTCATACAGTTATCTCTTAGTATATCTGTTGATTTTAGTGCATATATCTTTTCTTAGTCTTCTCTTCACGAAGAAAAATCATAGTTCACTGTCCTTTACCCCTCTCTTTTAGTTCAGCAAATTTTTAACGTGCCATCTTTAAGACAAAGTAGACTCACGTTACTTATTAGAGATGCTTTAAGGTTAGCCGTGCAGTTGGTACATTGCTACCCTAGTTTCTCATTGTCATATGTTTGTTTACTATTTGCATTTACAGATTTGTTGGGTGCAGAATGTTACTATTTCGTCTAAGATTGTGCATTGTAACTTGGACATGGAAGGAGGAAATAGAAACATATGCAATTCTAATAAACCAAGCAAATGACTAGTACGGTGTACAAATTTTTTAGATTACTTTGGCCGTGCTTGTCTACAAGCCCCATTGCACAATAATTTTTTTTATAAACACCTAGTATAACTCTAGATGTATATACAGGTACTCACACAACGTCTAATGGTGACTAGACTTGCGGAGTTTGGAGATTGATGAAGTCAACATAAACACGTCCCATCGATGGGTACATCGCATATGATTGAATTTTTTTCTCTTTTAGTGAGATACACAAGAAGCAAAATTAATCTGAGTTTTGATCTTTGATGGGTAGAGGGTACAATCATCTCCATTAACTGTCTAAGCAATGTTGAATTCTCTCCACCACACAATTCTCAAGGAAATAGTGTCGTCCTATAAATCTTGGCGGCCTTGGCATCCTCCACCTCGGTAAGTTTGCAAGGGCTTTGCATCTCCAGTGGCCATGGCTACGGTGGACAGGCCCACACAAAGCATGGATTCAGACCGGGAACCCCTGCGATGACGACGGCATGGCCCTTTTTTATGCTGCCAATGATGAGGCCACTGCTAGCTTTTGGGACTCGGCTTGGCTAGATGGTTAAAGGTCGAGGCTCATTGTGCAAAACACATATACCCTGTCTAAAAGGAAGAAAATAAAGGTCAAGACAGCCATGCATGATCATGAATGGGTCAACCGTATTAACACTGATCAAGCTTGTCCTTCAACAATTCGAGTCTTGACTCTCAAACGGTTGAGGTGCCTTCGTGAATCTCCATGAGAGTGATCCAAATTTAGTTGGCACTCTCAAGTGAACACACCCGGTTGAATACATCTCCACTCAATGTTCTGAAGATGGCATTGACGGCTTGAGCATTATAATGGATGAGTCAATCTTCATTGGCTGTGGGATCATCCTCATTGTCTACAACATAATCATTTTGTATTATGCGCCAAATGGCACGGATAAGTGATATCAAATAATTTTTTATCTTAAGCATAATGAGTCCCATCGAAATAAAGTGCTATACCCGATGATCCACCACCATATGAAAATTTTTGATAAACCATTGGAGGAAAAACATTTTCATAGGTGTGACCACTACCACTAGTGCGCCTACTCGCAACATCCGGCTCTTCACGCAACATCTCATTCTCTCTAAGCGGTGAAGCCCCCAACAAGAGAGATTTTGCTCTGATACCAATTAAAGGATCAAGATATCGACCTAGAAGGGAGGGTGAATAGGCGACTAAACAATTTTTAACCAATTTTAACATATTATTGCAATTATGTGGAATTAAATACTATTTAAAGCAAGAACAATATCAGTATGACTAACAAAGATATCACACAAGCAACATGAGAATATATAACTAGACTCAAACTTGCGGAATATAAATGCGTAAAGAAATAACTGACAGGAGATGAGTTATTTGTTCACCCCTCCTCTAATCGATACCCTATATCCTTATCTTTTCACCTAGGTTTAGTTGGGTCGTAACTCACTTACAAGAGCCATAGGACTAAATGATCCACGCAGGTGGATTCTCATAGCCTCCATAGGACGAGTAGCAATAGGAGAAGAGATAACCAAGCTGTTATCAGCTGGCTTTATAAAAGAAGTGTATCATCCCGACTGGTTAGCGAACCCAGTTCTTGTTCGCAAAAAGAATAGAAAATTGAGGATGTGTGTTGATTACACTAGCCTTAACAAGGCATGTCCCAAAGATCCTTTCACTCTGCGTCGCATCGACCAAGTGATTGACTCTACGGCCGGCTACGAAATTTTGTGCTTCCTCGACGCCTACTCGGGCTACCATCAGATAAAGATAAAAGAGGAGGACCAAATCAAGACCTCGTTCATCACACCGTTCGGGGCCTTCTGCTATGTCTCCATGCCATTCGGTTTAAAAAATGCCGGTGCTACGTACCAACGGTGCATACAGCGCTGCCTCCAGGGGCAGATTGGCAGGAACGTACAGGCCTATCTTGACGACGTGGTGATTAAATCGGAAAAGAAAGAGGATCTCCTGACCGACCTGGCAGAAATCTTCACCAGCCTCAGGCGATTTAGTATGAAGCTCAACCTAGAGAAATGCGTCTTCGGGGCTCCTTCAGGAAAGCTACTCGGATTCATTGTTTCCGAACGAGGAATCGAGACAAACCCAGAGAAGATCGACGCCATCATCAAAATTGAGCCGCCAAGAAACCTCAAAGACGTCCAGAGACTCACCGGCTGCGTGGCGGCTCTTAGCCGTTTCATCTCTCGACTCGGCGAAAGAGCCCTGCCCCTCTACAAGCTCATAAAGAAGTCTGACAACTTTACCTGGACTCCCGAGGCTCAAGGTGCCCTTGATGGTTTGAAAAAGCTGCTAACCACCGCCTCGGTGTTGGCCCCGCCAATGCCTAATGAGCCGCTGATACTCTACATCGCAGCAACCACTCAGGTGGTCAGTACGATCTTGGTGGTTGAATGATCTGAGCCGGGTCATGTCCAGAAGGTACAACGACCAGTCTACTTCATCAGTGAAGTACTTTCCGAGTCCAAGGCGCGTTACCCGCAGATTCAAAAGATTATTTACGCGGTATTTGTCACGTCTTGGAAGCTGGTTCACTACTTTCAAGGGCATCTGATCTCGGTGGCCAGCTCTTTCCCGATTGCCGATGTCATCAACAATCAGGACGCCACAGGACGGATCGCCAAGTGGGCAATGGAATTGCTCGCATTCGACATAATTTATACCCCCCGCACGGCCATCAAGTCTCAAGCTCTGGACGACTTCGTGGCCGAGTGGACTGAAATCCAGTCCCAGCCCTCTGTCGTCGATCTCGAACACTGGACTCTCTACTTCAACGGATCGCTAATGCTCCAGGGCGCGGGGGCTGCCATCGTGCTCATCTCTCCGAAAGGGGAACGCTTCAAGTATGTGCTCCAAATCTATTTCCCAGCGTCCAACAATGTCGCCGAGTACGAGGCTTTGTTGCATGGACTGCGCATTGCCACGTCACTCGGGATTCGTTGACTCCTTGCTCGGGGAGATTCCGAACTGGTGGTTCGGCAGGTCATGAAGCAATGGTCATGCCACGACCCTACCATGGAAGCCTACTACCAGGAGGTACGCAAGCTCGAAACCAGGTTTGACGGACTCGAGATTATCATGTTCTCCGCCGAGACAATGAGGCGGCAAATGCACTCGCCAAGTTGGGTTCCAGTCGGGACATCGTCCCGGCGGGACTATTCCTCCAAGAGTTGCACACCCCCTCCATCAAAGCAGAAACAACACCCGACGTCGAAGAACCACAGCCCGAAACATCTGAGGGCACTCGGTAGCTGCCACCAGCGGTCCTCGCCGTCATTCCCGACTAGATGACGCCATTCCTCGACTACCTGCTGCGAGATACCCTCCCGCCAGACCAGACCGAGGCACGGCGCATTACCAGGAGAGCCAAAGGATACGTCGTCGTCGATGGGGAACTGTATAAAAAGAGCACATCGGGCATCGTCCAGCGGTGCATATCTCAGGACCAAGGCACGCAGCTGCTGCAGGACATTCACTCAGGCGTTTGCGGGCATCACGCGGCGCCAAAGTCTTTGGTCAGTAAAGCCTTCCGATAAGGTTTTTACTAGCCAACCGCCATCTCCAACGCCGAACACATTGTCCGTTCTTGCGAGGGATGTCAATACTTCGCCCGACAAACACACTTGCCGGCTCAGGCACTCCAGCCTATCCCGATCGCCTGGCCTTTCGCCATTTGGGGATTGGACATGGTCGGTCCTCTCAAGAAAGCTGCCGGGGGCTATACACACCTCTTCGTCGCCGTCGACAAGTTCACCAAATGGATTGAAGCCAAACCGGTGGCCACGCTTACTTCCGAGCGGGCCGCCGAGTTCTTTCGGGACATCGTTTTTCACTTCGGTGTCCCCAACAGCATCATCACGGATAACGGCACTCAGTTCACCGGTGCCGCCTTCCTCGAGTTCTGCGATGACTACAACATTGGCCTCAGCTTCGCCGCGGTGGCACACCAACGTACCAATGGCCAGGTTGAGCGGTCCAATGACCTGATTATGCAGGGCATTAAACCTCGAATTTTCCAGCGCCTGAAGAAATTCGCGGGCAAGTGGGCAGCAGAGTTTCCCTCGGTACTCTGGAATCTGCGCACTATGCCCAACCGGTCAACCGGGTACACGCCTTTCTTCTTGGTCTTTGGAGCCGAGGTCGTGCTCCCGACTGACTTGGACCATGGATCTCCACGCGTCTGCGCGTACTCTAAGGCCGAGTCGGAGGAAACAAGACAAGACGCCATTGATCAGCTCGAAGAAGCACGCGAGGTTGCGTACCTTCAATCGGTAAAGTACCAGCAGGGCCTACGACGCTATCACAGTCGACACATACGTAGCCGCTCGTTCAACGTTGGTGACTTGGTTCTACGCCGAGTCCAATCCAACCAAGACAAGCACAAGCTTTCTCCGCCATGGGCGGGACCGTACGTGATCGCCGAAGTATTGCGCCCGGGGGCTTACCGACTAAAGGACGGCGACTTAAACGTCCTCACCAACGCATGGAACATTGAACAGCTACGTCGTTTCTATGCTTAAAACTTTGTACTCTGCAAATTTTAAGATATATAAATAAATTTTCTTTTCACTTACAAATATCTCTCAGGGTTCCCGACTGGCCGCTATGCATGCTCATAGCGGGCACTCGTCGGTCACACCCTCCGGGTGCGCTCAGCCGCACTCGGGTTTCTCTCATTCAAGCTAACTACTCCAGTACTGCGTATACAACCCGCCGATAACTCCTTGACTCTGATCACCGGTTTTCACGCCACAACCCTATGCTACATGGGAAACAGCCCACGGCTAATCTCTATGCAAGGGAGGCTAAAAACGGGTTAGTAAGAGCAGAAACGAGGGGTTAACATACGCACGAACAAGTACTTGACAGAGGAAAGAAACCGATAAACTTGAAAAGCCGAGTCTGTTACAAAAGCCAACATTCACTCGGACAGTTCACCTACATATGTGAGAAATTCTTTACAGGTTGGCGCGGTCGATTAGGGAGTTTGCCGTACCCTCGACCGCCTTCATCAACTCCGGGATGTCATCATCAAGGACGTTGGCGGCGTATCCCTCTCTGATTGCTTCCATATCCAGCAACGGATAATGGGATTTCGCCATGGCAAGTGACAGCACGGCCCCGAAGCGCGTCGCGTCCGACAGTTGACGCTTCACTTCATCCGGCACCTGCTGAAGACGCTCCGCCACCATGTCCGTGTGGTCCGACACCGGGTTCTCTTCCCACAAGGCGTTGCAGGCCAGGCGGCCCGCTGCCTGCAAGGACTCGACCGAGTCGGTGGCCTTCTTGAGACGGAATTGGAGAGCTACAGAGGCAAAGCAAAGGCATAAGAAAAATGACCAGCGGACCCCGACCAACTAGCACCCGAGTCAGAAGACTTACCGGCCTCGGAGTCGGCGGCCTTCTTTTTCGTCGCCTCGACAGCCTCCAGAGCTCGCCTTAGGCTCCCGTCCATGATTGCCACCTCCTTCTCCAGGTGCTGGACGTGGGCCTTTTCCGCGTTGAGCAGCTCCTGAAGCTTGGAGGCCCTGTCCTCGACGGAACTCAGCTCCCGGACTCAGAGCCTCTTCGCCACAAGCTCCATCTCGAGCTTAAAAGCCTTCTCCTCAGCAGCTGCAGAGGACGAGTCGGGCACGACAACAAATGAAAAATAACCAAAGGGACTCGGGATCCTTACCTCTGGCCCGGGCACCCTCCTGGGAGAGCCCGGCCTTAAGGCCGGCGATCTCAACCCCTCGCTTGTGGGCCATGGCCTCCGCCGCCTGGAGGTTCCCCCTCAGTTTGTCCCACTCCTCCTTGCGAAGGCTGAGCCGGTCAAACATCTCCAGCCGATCCTGGAGGAAGTTGGTCTTATCCTAGGACCGGCGGTTTAGTTTCTGCAAAAAACAATAGGAAGGGTTAGACACTCGGGAAAATCGTCAAGACCCTCCACTCGGTCCCTTGGACCCAGCGGAGGCTCGGGGGCTACACCCTCTGGGTGCATTGATCGTGCACCCAGAGTGAAATCTACAAAAAAAGGCAAAAAGACCCTCCGCCCGACTACTCTAGTCGACCGAAGGTTTGGGGGCTACACCCTCTGGGTGCACTGATCGTGCACCCAGAGGGAAGTCTACAAAACACGTAAGGGACCCTCCGCCTGACTAAGACAGTCGGCTAGAGGCCCGGGGGCTACTCCCCAGTGGGTGTATCAGCAAGACACCTACATTCCAGAAACAAAAGCGGATGGGTTATGTTTACCTGCATCAGCGGTTGCAACCTCCCGTTTACCAAGTTGGCACCCTCCTTCATCGTCTGCATCAATGCTGGGAGCATCTCGCCGAGTTGAGTGATGACGCCCATCGTATCGGTCCACTCATCGTGCTCCCGGACGTCGTCGACCTCCTGGATCATCATGCTCGGCCGTGCAGGGTCCGCCTGCCGGATCCGTAGCGGCCGGACCACCAGTGCGAATTCCGGCTCCGAAGGCACGGCGCGAGGAACCTCCTCCATCGTTGACGGCAGCTTAAGGATGCCTCGGCGATCGGCCGGCGCGTCTCCCGATGAGCTTGGGCCCGCCCCCACGGACGCCCCCGCGCTCGGGACCACGTTCCCGGACATGGCCGGGGCCAGCGCCTCGGCAGGGAGCGCCTCCGACTGGGGAGCAGCAGCTGGCGAGGACGCGCCATCCCCCTGGAGATGGCCGGGGGGATGCAGCCGCGGCCACCCTCGAAGGGGACGAGGCCCGGGTATCCGCCCCCGACTAGACCCCACCTTGGCCGAATCCCGGGGAGCCTGACGGCGCCTTCGGGACATCTCCCATCCGCCGCGCCCTATGGAAAGCATCCGGGCACGTCAGAAACTCAGAATACAAAAGACAAGCAAGATAGTATTCGCCAAAGTCACTTACTTGGTGGATCAGGGGGCAGGAATCATTTCTTGGGCTTCGGGGCCGGCTGCTTCGAAGAGCCAGCCACCGGGGCCTGCGACGCCGCGGAGCTGCCTTGCTCCCCGAAGACGGCATCGGCCATCCGTTTCTCCCCCAAGTTGGCGGCGGCCTCCTCCCCGGCTGCCTGAGGAGCCCCTGCCGGGGCAGCAGTCGGCGCCACTGGGTCGGGATGGGCAGAGGAGCTTTCCTCCCCGGCTGCCTGAGGAGCCCCCGCCGGAGCGACAGTCGGTGCCACCGGGTCAGGACGGGCGGAGGAGCCACCCTGTCCCCCGGGGGCAACACTTGTAGGCAGTGCCCGACTCCTCCGGAACTGTAGCGGGACTTCGTCTTCATCTTCCTCCTCCTCCTCCAGGGCCAGCATACTTGGCGAAGCGGCGCTAGGCGCCGCTGCGGCGGACGCTTTCCCCTTTGAGGACTGGCTCCCGAGGAGGACACGCCGACCGTCCCTTGCAACGGCACCCCGCCGCTAGGGATGTCGGCGTATTGTGGCTGGTTCCAGACCTCCTTCTCCGGGAGAGAGACATCGGAACTGAAGCTGAAAAGAATTTGCAAATTCAGAAAATATAAGAATTGCCCGAGTCAGCCTTGGCATCACGACCGACAAAAGAAATTGGGGAGTCAGTCGCCTACCTGGCTCGGGGGTCGATCTGCTGAAGGGCGGTGGCTGTCTAGAGATGTCCAGATCCGTCCCCTGCGCCATGAGCTTCTCAACTCGGTGCTGGACGATATCATCCGAGAGCTCCTCTGAGGACTCTCGGGTTGTGTCTTGT
>JAGXJF010005385.1:0-32013 GCA_019208055.1 Stipa capillata
GAGAAGGAACCCGAGGACCCGGCCAAAGCACGGTGCCTCGCCGCGTGCGCTCGGAGTTTCGTCATCCACAAGGGCTCGCTCTACAAGCGGGGGGTGTGCGCCCTGTTCCTAAGATGCCTCGCGCTTGAATAAGGGCGGAATCTACTCAAGGAAATCCACCAGGGGCTCTACGGTTCACACCTCGCCCCGCGGTCCCTAATCGCCAAAGCCTACCGCGCCGGTTTCTACTGGCCTACGGCGCTGACCGATGCCCAGACGTTGGTACGGCACTGTCCGGCTTGCCAGTGGATGGGCCGAGGCACTAACAGACCAGCGTCGGCAATGCAGCCCGTCTCGCCCTCGTGGCCCCTGGCCCGCTGGGGAGTGGACCTCGTCGGCCCCTTCAAAACGGCGAGCCGAGGTGCCAAATTCGTCGTCGTCGCCCTGGATTACTTCTCCAAGTGGATAGAGGCAGAACCGCTGACAAAGATCACCTCGGCCACCGTGCAGAAGTTTTGTCTGGAAAAATCTCATCTGTCGGTTCGGCCTCCCCCGCGAGCTCACCCTGGACAACGGGACGCAGTTCGACACGGCAAACTTGAGGGCATTCTGTTTCGACCTCGGCATCAAGCTTTGCTTCGCTTCGGTCGCCAACCCCAAAGCTAACGGGGCGGTGGAAAGGGCAAACGGCATCATCCTATCAGGCCTACGCCGGCGCATGTTCGAGCTACCCGCCGGAAAGTGGGCGGATGAGCTCCCTAACATCTTATGGTCGTCTCGCACCTCAGTCAGCCGGGCGACGGGTCACACACCTTTCAAACTGCTGTTTGGCGAAGAAGCCGTCACCCCGGCCGAGGTCGAGTTGGAGTCCCTTCGCGTGCGCGAGTCACCAGACGACGATAATCACCTCACATCGCTCGAGGGGCTCGACGAGGTCCGACATGGCGCCGCGCTCCACATCGACCAGTACCAAGCTGCTACGGTGAGACATTACAACAAGACGGTGAAGCCAAGGCCGATAAAGGTGGGTGATCTGGTGCTCAAGAGGAAACTCAATCCTGAAGCCGACGGCAAGCTCGCCTCCAAGTGGGAAGGCCCGTACGAAGTCGCCTCCTCGTCTCGGCCATCGTCGTTCTGCCTGAAGGACCTAGACGGAGTCATCCTCAAGCACAGCTGGAACAGCGACAATCTCAGGAAGTACTACATCTGATCTTGCCACGAAAAACTGCTGCTGCGTCAGCTAAAAAGGACGTCGTCCTTGTAAACAACCACATTTTTTGGTTTAAGACATGTTAGCAGCTTATGTTCATAACCAGCGCCTCGCCCCGACTTAGCGGCGACACGGCCCCGCGCCGCGCCCCGACCTATTGGTGACACGGCCCCGCGCCGCGCCTCGACTTAGCGGCGACATGGCTCCGCGCCTCGTCCCGACTTATTGGCGACACGGCCCCGCGCCGCGCCTCGACTTAGCGGCGACACGGCCCCGCGCCGCGCCCCGACCTATTGGCGACACGGCCCCGCGCCGCGCCTCGACCTAGCGGCGACACGGCCCCGTGCCTCGTCCCGACCTATTGGCGACACGACCCCGCGCCGCGCCTTGACTTAGCGGCGACACGGCCCCGCGCCGCGCCCCCGACCTATTGGTGACACGGCCCCGCGCCGCGCCTCGACTTAGCGGCGACACGGCCCCGCGCCGCGCCCCAACCTATTGGCGACACGGCCCCGTGCCGCGCCTTGACCTAGCGGTGACACGGCCCCGCGCCTCGCCTCGACTTATTGGCGACACGGCCCTGCGCCGCGCCTCGACTTAGCGGCGACACGGCTCCGTGCCGCGCCCTGACCTAGTGGCAACACGGTCCCGCGCCGCACCCCGAGTTAGCACCGCGCCATTAAGGTTGTAGCCATGCTCTAAAAATTGCAAGAGGGTCGACCATATCGGCTTAACGAGCGGCATCGTATTCGACGAGGAAAGATATTCGACGGTCCTACACTACCTCGCGACTTGTCCAAACAAGAAGCACCTCGCCCATTGTACGAAAGCAACAAGTGAATAATCGGATATGCGGTTACAAAGAGAGGCGACCGCGCCTACTTTGCAGTCGCCCCTTTATTTTGGTAGGGGAAGGCCCCTTCGGTCCATGGTGGATTACAAGTCGCGTCGGGCGCAACAAAAAAAACTACTAAGTCGAAAGAAACGTCCTAGAATCTGGGGCGAACTAAACATTAGAACAATCCTACTCGGCATCATTAGACACTTCAGCGGCAAGGGCCAAAAGAATTAGGTCCCCGTCCCTGGGCTTCAGCCGAGTCGCCTCCCTCGACCTCCTCGCTGACCGCGGCGAGCAAGCCACTTCTCCGAGCTGCGACGGGACCCAGGGCGACATCCCCCACGGAATCCCCAGGTCCGTCGTCGTCCTTCCGAGTAGCCGGCAGGGCGGCCAAGCAGTGCTTATGTGACATGGCCACAAAAGGGCGAGAACCTCGTCGCCCAGCGGGCGACTTATGTCGCGACGACGTAGTCTGCAAACAAGCACGATAAAAATGAACATCGATAAAAATGAACATCGCCAACTCATGACTTAACCAAAAAACTTTACGCCACACGGCGAGTTCACAAAAGCGCCACAGGCGGCGAGCACGTCGACGCAGCGACAAAAAGGAAAAATGTTAAACCGGTGCCAAAGGCAAACTTTAAACCTTTGCCGGCGGAGATGATGTGGCCGGCTTTCCGCCCGAGGTGCCTTCCGCGCCCTTCGAGCTCGCACCCGTGCTCGGCCGCTTCCGGGACTTCTGAATCGCCTCCACGTACTTCTGCCCCTTCTTGTGCGAGGACCAGACCGAAGACATGAAGGCGTCAGCCTCGCCCTTGAACTTGTCTCGGACCCCAACCACCTCGGCCGTCTTCGGGGCGACGTAGCCCGGAGCCGAGAAGATGGAAGGCTCGGAGCGAGTCGCCAGGAAGGAGCAGCCGAGTAGAAGCTCTGCGGCCACCCGAGCGTTGTCTTGGGTGAAGTTTAGGGTCGCCAGATGGGTGTCATGGCAGACCCGAGTCGCCCATTTTATGCCCTCCGCGGTGTAGGCTTCCGCGTCATCACAGCTGAAGGGAGCGACGTCGAGCCCGACCACGTCAGTTGTCACATGCGCCGCGTGACACAGCCCTGACACGAGTCGGTACGTCTGGGAGTCTCGGTCAGCAAGGAAACCGAGCCTCTCGTGCACCAGGGCGAGGTCGGCGCGGAGCTGCCCAATCTCCCGCTGGGCCGAGGCAGACTTTTTCTCCTCCGAAGCGAGCAACGTTGCCGCCGCCTCGGCCTTTCCTCGTTCAGACACAAGCGACTGCTCCGCCTCAGAGGCACGTTTTCTCAACACCTCGGCCCCTTCACGCTCCACGGAGAGATCCCCCTCCGCGCGAACGGCGCGCTCCTCCATCTTCTTCAGTTTGGTCCTTAGGAGCTCCACCTCGGAGGATTTCTCGTCCAGGCGCGCGGCGAGTGCAGCCGATTTCTCCCCTTCAGAATTTAGAGCGTGCAAAGCGTCGGTAGTACGGGCCCGCTCCTCGGCCAAAGGGCCCTCGGTGTCGGCCGCACGCGCCTCCAGGAGTGCCAGTTTCTCGGCGACGAACAGGCACTGAAAAGAAAGGCGTTAGCATCCGTCCACCGGGAGGAACAAAGGGCTGGCGAGGTTACCTTCAGCGCCGCGGCCCGAGCCGCCGCTCCGACCTGAGGGGCCGACATCCCGGTGAAGCTCGCCGCCACGCCTTCCTCGGACAGCCTAGCCCCAGGATGGTTCACGAGGTCCAGCTCCAGCGGCGAGGTGGCGAAGAAGTCCGGCCCGAGTCGACCGATCAGCTCCACGTGAGGGCGAGACGGTTGAGTCGATTCGAGGGAACTCCTCCTCGTCTTCGCCTTTGGGGACGACGAGGATAGCACCGTCACCACCGCGCCTGGAGGATCGAGAGCGGGAGCCGTCTCGATCGTCGACGCCTCGGCTAGACCAGCCTTAGCACCCGCACCTCCGTGCGAGCTCTCCTTGGACGTCCCCACCGGAGGCGCGCTTTCCTTCGGCGTCATACCTTCGGGCACGGCCTGGCCCGCATGAGGCTCTTCGGGAGGCGACCGCGCTTGAGGGACCAAGGGATCTTGGAGGGATCCCTCGACGACGTCGTCCCCGGTGACTCCGACGACCTCGCCGATGTCGAAGTCGGACGAAGACGAGGACGATTCCCAGGAGAACCGGTCCTGTGTCACAGCCGTCGAGTGCATCACGGTGAAGAGACCGCCCATCGGTCCCTTGCCGGCGCCCGGCCCGACCTTGGTCGCCACGTCGTCTTGTTTTTTCGTCGGGGGCTCCTCGCCGCTCCCGACGCGTGACTCCCCCTCGGACTCGTCGTCGCCAGATTCTTCGGTGTTCGCCCCGCCAGGAGCGGACGACTCGCGACGATCGCTATCGATGTCATCATCGTCCCAGTCCGCCAACTCGGCGACGAGGCTCTTCTGCTTCGTCTTCTGCGGGGCCGGCTTCGCCTTCGGGGCCGAGGCGGCCCGCTTCCTCTTGTCTCCCGCCTTAGAATCGCCGGCCGGAGCGATGTCTGGGCGAGGAGGAACCTCCCATTGGAACAGCTCGCAGGCTCGATTCCGGCGAACTGTGATCATCTTCGAGACGACCGCCGCTTCGGACAGCAAGTATCACCCCAGAAGGAGATTCGCATCCCGCTCCGCCCGGGCGAGGTCGTACCCCTTCGTCGGCTCGTACCCATAGAAAGGACAAGGCCCTAGAGGTTGTCCATCGGGGGTGGGTTTGCACTTCATCCTCCAACCGGTGGCGAGCGGCCGAATCCTCAGGAGAAGGTACTCCTCGACCAGGTCGCGTGATGAGAGCTGGTGGCTCATCACCTTCAGGGCGTCGCGCCTCGCCAAGTCCGCCGAGGAGGCAAGTGGCGTGCGAGTGGTGTACCCGGGGGCGACCTTGCTGCCGGTAAAGCCGAGGTCGCCAACCCGGTAGTAGAACCACTCGTTCTTCCAATTCTTCCATTTGTTCTTCAGCGCCATTGCTGGGTACGAGGCGTCAGAGCCTCGGCACCCTCGGAAGCCGATCGTTCCGAAGAGGGAGTGGGCGCCGTTGTGGATGGCCGAGGTAGTCATTACCGGTTCATGGAACATGGCGAAGCCGGCCGTCGTGCTGTCCATCCGTATCGACTTCGTCGCAAACTCGAAGATGGCCAGACAAGAAATGGCGGGTCGGGTTGAGGTCCGAGATCTCGAGGCCGAAGTGGTCCAGGACGAGCTGGATGATGGGCGCGGCGGGGAAGGAGAGCCCGACCCTGAACTGGTCGGCGAACACGACTATATGTCCCTCCGGCGGTGTAGCCCTTGTGCTTCCTTCCTCGGGGAGGGACGGCCCGTGCTCGTCCATCCCCAGGGGAAAGCACCCCGCTGCGCTGAGGCGAGACAACATGGTCTCTGACGCTTGGGTCGTCCCGAGCCACCGGGAGTAGGTGACCTTCTCGGCTGCCTTCTTCCCCTTTTGCTTCGTAACTGCAGCGGCCTTGCTGGTCGACATGGTCGCTTCTCCCTCCTCGAGTGCCAAGTCGTCCTGCAGACATTTAATCGCGATCCAATGTGAGCGGCGAATCGTGCCGAGGACAGGAATCGGGCGCGAGGCTTAGAGGCTTAAGCGCGGTGAGCGGCGAGTTGCAGGCGAAGAGAGCGGTACTGTCGCGTGAAAGGTATGAAGGGGTATTTATAGCCCCGGGGTGGTCCGGTCTCCGAGGCGGAATAACGGGGGGAAGCGGAACAAGCGGGCTCGAGCGGTAACGGCCCGCAACGTGAGGCGGAGTTTATGGAAACAGGCGAGCGGGAAGACCGGAAGCCGGGAAGGTTGAAAGGGGCACCTCGCCCGGGGCTCTCAGACTCCCGCTAAGGGAAGAATGCGGGCACGAGCGGCGTCGATCTCCTCGCCATTCGCACCCGCAAGGGGCTACTGTTGGGGGAGTCCGGCCGAGGCCTCGGGCTGAGGTACCCCCTGTTTTCTATGCGTATTATGTTTAACGAGTGCGGTGTTGTACAGGGATCTTCGGAGGGTTTTGAACAGCGGGAAGTCGTCCCGGTCGGGTGACTTAGCTACAGGAGCAAGGAGCGAGTCGGCCGCCACGGACGAGGTGAGAGGGCGCCCCGGCCGGGGTGAGAAGGAAGGGGAGGCGAGTTCGTCCGGCAAGGACGACGCGTAGGCACTGAGGACGGCAAGGGCGGAGGCAGGCCGTACCGGCGAGGGGAATCTCGGAATATGCCGGCGCATATAGTAGGTAGCGGCGAGGTGGAGAGTACGTGTTCGGCCGATGTACGGTGACACAGGCTAGAAAAAGATTGTAACCTTTTAGGGGGCAACAATGTATTTACACTTGTAAGCCGGTTTTGCCTATATAAGGGCAAGTTGGCACCCCATATGAACGAAAAAAAACAGACACCACCGCCACACTTTCATTGAAATACTTGTCTTCGGCGGCAGCTGGATAAGGCCCCGCGGATATTTGGCTTCGTTCCCCGAGTCTCCCTCTAGCACCTCGGCCTCTCGACCCGGGGTGGCTAGATTTACTGTCCGAGAGGCATCTCGCCGACAAATATAAAATATCTTTTACTCTAGAGTATTCCTTACAAATATCTTTATCCCTCACAAAAATCCTTTGTAGCTTCTGCTTCGGCTCTCCTCAATTCCCTTTTATCTCTAAAAAGAGAACAGTATAAGGCCCCCTTCTTTTCGGCTTCGGCTTGTGCTGAAATCGGCTTAAGCTTAACTGCCCATAGAAGCTCTGGTGGGAGGAAGCCCTGATAAGCTCTGATTCACTTCTTTTCGGCTTCTAAGATGTGAGCTTATTTGCTGAGATGAATGAGAAATGTCTGTAATACCCTTGGAATGGTTTGTGTTCTGTTTATTTGCTAATATCATTCTTCTCAACTGTTTTGGCACGTAATTAATGAAAAAAATAAATTTCAAACATAATAGAGTGCTTAAATCTTTCTAGCTATATGATTTGTCCACGTGTCTCATTGTGAGTCGTTGGATCTCCCGTGTACGGTCCAGATCTTGTGTTATTAACGGGTTTGCATTGTTCAGTACCGGATGTTGTACTGTTAACCCGACCTGACCCGCAATGAGTAGTAACCAACCCGGTATTGTTCACCCGATCCGTTACTATTCATCAAACCCTAAATACACATAATATATCCATTTTGATCGTCTCGACACCCTGATTCCATTTTTGTGCTCCTTTTAACCTAAATCTCACTCCTTAATACTCTAATATTCAAAGAACCAGCATCATCCTAATTATCCTCCTATTCTCCATTTCTTTTTCATTTTGCTCCCAGTTAGCATCAAGTGAGCCAATACTTAGCTAAAGTAGATAGTAAATTAGATGTGACGATCAAAATAAGCTACAAGATATGAAAAGCACCACATCACACAGCCAAACACCCTCATGCTACCAAACCTGAAGCAATCGCATCACACATTGTATGCATGGTACTGTAATCCCCAAACTTAACGATTAAGCATTCATGCATACATGGCATCACCCCGCACTACCTCATTTAAACTCGAAAAGGGTATAACTGTAATTTATAGAATATGTTATATCTCATCCTCGGTGGAAATTCATACAAACACCAATCAATTTATTTGAAGTATTTGAATTAACAAAATCGTCGTTAAGGGTGGTGGAAGTCATCGAACACTCCGGTGAATCCCTAAACCTAAAACCTTAACGGAGCTGGAATTAGGGTTTCGACGATAGAGCGATTCCTAGTGGATGCAAACTCCCCAAACTTCACAAATAGTTCCAAAAGTGCAAACCCTAGTCCCAGGTAAAATCTCAGAATTTTTGGATATGCCTAGCTCCTAATTGAGGTGTAAACCCTAAATTGAGCCCTAATTCAAATTTGAACTAGAGATTAGGTCAAATCTTGCCCAAATTGATTCAAACTCTCCCAGTAGCTCCCAAATAATATATTACAGCCCCTGTAAAAATTTCATAAGTTTTGGGATTGGTTTGATGCATAAAATGATAAAGGGGGTGGTTCTGCAAAAATAGAAAATAAAAAGGAATTAAAAACAAACCCTAACCTTACCTGGGCCGAAACCCCGTTCGGCCGGCCTGCTAAACCAGCCCGAGCAGCCCGCAGCCGAAAACCCGCCTCCACTTACCCCCTTCCCGTTTTCTCCGCGCGAAGGCGCCCTCCGGTGAAGCCGCGTCTGCCCGCTCCCCCGTCAGCCCCGCGGGCCCCGCCCGTCAGGGCCCGGCTTCCACGTCGCCGTCGTCCCTTGGCTCCGGTGGGCGGTGCCCGTCCCGACCACCCCTGTCCGAAGCTCGCCGCCGCCCATTAAATAGCCCACCCGGCCGCCCGAGAGCTCCTCTCCCGAACCCTAGATTTTCCCCCTCCACTCCAGTGCCCGAGCGCCTCTCTCCTCACCCATCTTCTCGAGCTCGGCCTCTCTTCCCGGCGAGCCTCCACCCAACTCCGGCGAGCAATCCCCAGCATCTGGTGAGCCCGGCCTCCCCATTTTCTTCCCGGACCAACCCCCTTCTTCCCTACCTCACTCTCCTCCCCACCTCAGTGTAGATCTACGCCCGGGAGCTCGCCACCGACGGTCACCGAAGGTTCCCTCCGCCGCTTGCCGCCGTCCAGCTCCTTCCCGGCCTCCATCCGCCTCTCCAGCAACCGAAGCTTCACTTGGGTGAGCCCCCGGAGCTTTTCCACCATTTTCCGAGTTCCACCGAGCTCTGGGACCCCTTCCGACGAGCTCTCCGGTGAGGCTCCGCCGTCGGAGCGGTGCTTCCGGCCGGAACCGAGAGAGGAGAAGAGAGGAAGTGAGAGAGAGGAGGGGTTGATCACGTGGCAGCGCGCGGTTGGCTGAGCAGCTCGTGTCCGACTGACGTGTGGGTCCCGAGCGAGCTGAGCTGGCTTATGAGGGTGGGTTATGGGGTGCGTTTTGCGGGTGGGTTTAGTGATTAGGTCCAGTAGAGCTGAGAGAGAGAAGGGTTGGTTTCGGGTGCGTGTAGTGTTTGGGGGTTTTGAGTTTTAGGGCAGATTTTGCTCCAAAGATCAATTGACCATAACTTTTGAACCACAAGTCCAAATTTGAAAAATTTTATATATTTGAAAACCTTATGAGATTCTCTACAATATGGCTGAAACAAAAATTAATTTTGAATACATGCACTGGAAGATATCTAGGGTAGATGTTTAGCTACCGTCGAGGGTCGATAAAACCCTAGTTTTTCAACCCTAGCTCCGATTTCGATGAACTTTATACTTCTGGAATCCTCGCGAGATATCCTACGACATGGGACCACTAAAACTCCAGTAAGGCTACATGCATGATAGACTTCGAGTGGATTAGCCTTTCATCGTCGTACCACGTAAACCCTAACTCGACAATTATAACCATAATTGCATTGAACCCATGACTTGTACTACAGGTGTTATACTAACCTAACCAGCACATTGCCATGCCTTGTCATCAATACTATTAACCCTAATTCATCGAGACCCCTTAACCTGTCATGCATGCATAATTAGTGTTCCCCGTAGCTTCGGCAAGATAACCTAACACCATGTGTTCTAGTGGTAAATACCTAACCCTAACTCAACATAAAGGTTAACATTACATACATGCATGCGCCAGGCATTAGGATAACATCAACTGCTTAGTTGTATATACCTTGTCGTAACGAAACCCTAGTCATCCAAGCATCGCCATGACATGCATATTCTACCTAAAGATCATGCATACATGCTGAATCTTAATATTTTCCTTATCGTTTCTTTTCCGGTTCTTCGTATTGCTTATAAAAGAATCTGAAGAGGAAGACCACCAGGCTTACGATCCCTCGCAAGAACAGGAACAACCAGAATCAGGCAAGCAGAGCTTGTTGCATCTTTACCTTCCGTACTCTTGTGTATGCCCTTGTTATATGTGCTATGTGTATGAATGTTTATCTGTAAATTGTCACAAGTTGCGTACACTAGCATGTGTAGGATGTGTCTTACGTCGAGAGCATCTGATGGCTCTTCAACTAAATGGTTAAGTGAGTTGCGAGAGCCGAGGGCGTGCACAATGGGTACGGTTGGTGTTCATCGTAGTTTGATGGCGACGCGGGAGTAAGTAGAGATTTAGTCGTCACACCAACCCTATCTTCAGCGTGTCACCATCCCTTATCACACGTGAACGCTAGCGAGAACCAACACTGAGGATAGCTGGGGTAAGCCTCCATGCACTTTGTGAGGCTCGCTACCTCCAAACTGTTATGCACTCACTATGCCTGCAGGGGTTGAGTTGTCGGTAGTAGTTCGAGAGATTTAAAATGAATATGTGAGGATTGGATCGAATTGGAATTATTAACTCATGTATGGATTGGATCAGTTTGGATTTACTTAGGGGCTGCCCTAATCGGATCGGATAATGTTTAATGGATTGAATTGGGTTGGATACACGGGATGCCCCGATGGAATTGGAGTTGATGGTTTGATTTGGTGGTACACATGGGTGTGATGTGTTGTGTTATGAGTTAGTTGGTACTTAGTTTGTCTTACTTCACCTTATTAATGTCATGTTCTTAAGTTGTATATTGTTACTCTGAGAAGCATTCATGTTTAATTAATGTTGTACTAGTATGAGTAGGACATTTAATCAAGCACGGATAAGCCTTGCGAGTACGTTCGTACTCACCCAGGTTACCCCTGGAGCTTGCAGGTGAGCCGGTGGTGGAAGATTATTTCGATGATGCTTGAACTTGCGTTTCCTCGGTTGTGTTCGATTGTTGGGATAGTTGTAGCTTTTGTTCAGCGGTCGCTAAGCCGCTGTGGGACTCATCCACTTGTTTCCGCTGCCGTTTAATTTCTCCGTACTCGGATATGCTTTCAGTTATGACTGGATAATGTAAGGTGTTGTCCCATCGTGGGCAGTTAATATTAATATCGTATTTGTAGAGCTTTGTTATGGTATCCGAGTTGTTAATTCCAGGCTGCCCTTACGCAATGCGTGTATGGTATGAAGCGTTTTGGGTATGCCGTGAAGAGTCGAAGCCGTACCTTGTTCTACTAAGTCGAGCAGGTGTTGGTTGAGTGACCCGCTGGCTGAGATGCTGTGCCGGCTAGGCAGGGTGTGGGCGTTCTACCGGGCTTTCGAGCGACCCACTAGCCTCCGGGCTAGGTTAGGGTGTGGGTAGAACTGCCGGGCTCCTCCGACCTTGTTTGTCGTGGTAGGATTCAGGGAACGACTCTGAACCTTCACCGGATTACGGAATCGTATGTGGTTTTGGGAAACTTGGTCGCTTCCGGCCGGCTCGCACGTGGCGGGTGTCGGATCGCTCTACCTCGGTGCGTACGGCGCAGGTACCGTGCCACCAGGCGGACGAGTCCTTCGGCCCTTGGCAACTTCGCGTTCCCCTAATCATATGCAATTCCGGGTTCGTGACAGCTTGGTATCAGAGCCGAGCTGACCGTAGGAAGCCAATTGCAGGTGGTCGTTAGATAGGAGCTTCCGCTGCGCCTCGTCGACGGGCCAGCAAAACTATTTAAAAAGTAAACCCTATGTTGAAAATTAATAAGTAGATTGCTTTTATTCCTTACCCTCATCGCTCTTAGTTCTGAAATTCTCCTCTATTGCATTTGTTTTCTTTGTGTGGCTAACTTTATCCTCTCTAACTCTAAACTTGTATAGGATGGTGTATAACATTGTGACCGACCCACATCAACTAGGAGGATGGGCTACCCTATTATGGAGAATGTTGGAATACCTTGGCGTGCCCCAGGAAGACCTCCCTGCTTTCCATGCCAAGACCTACAAAGTTCACGGGAAGACTCATTTTTGGATGGGATGGGTCACAGTGAGAGTTTCGGATCTGGATCAGACCTTTACAGCACCCAGACCAAGTGATGCGGATGCCCGACTGGAAGCCTCAAGAAAAGCAGTTCTCCACCTACGACATCACTTCGATGAGATCTTCCTATTTTCCCCCTTCCGTCTTATTCCCCAGGTTACCGATGGAGGCGCCAGCATTTCGGTACCAGCACCAAGTGACGACGAAGAAGAGGATGAGACTGAGATGGAGACGGCCAACCACATTGTCTCTGCAGAAGTAATGCACGATAGGTTGTATCGAGACTACGGAAATGCTACTCAAGAGGTGGAACGACTAACAAGAGTTAACCGCAAGCTCCGCTATGAGTTGCGTCGAAGGTATCATGTAGCAAATGAAGATGAGTCTTGCGGCGAGAGCCCCTTTGTTCCAGTACAAGAGCCGACCCCAACTCCACCTGGTGAGGCAACTCAACCTCAGAGTTCTGGAGTCAAGCCACGCAAGAGGATGACGTGCCGTGAGTATCTGCGACTCTTCACCCCAAGACCCTCACGTGGAGGTACCTCGACCCCAGCCGCTCCAGTCCCTTCTGCTGAAGCTGCATTGTCTGAGGAAGAGGAAGAGGACCCTGAGGAGCGTGTGTGGTACACCACCAGTAAACCCACCAACCGATGAAGAGTAGGATGAGTGGTTGGAAGATAGGTTTTGGAGTACCCAGTCATAAGAGTTAGTCGTCGTAGTGCCGATTGGATTCGAGTGGCAAGTTGTTAAAGGCCTTCTTATGGATTGTAAACTGAACCAAACCCTAGGTCTAAGTTACCTTTTAAGAGATATGTAATTGGGTACTTGTGGCTGCAATTTTGGTATTTTGTATACGTTTATTTCACCATAAGGGTGATTTAAATCGCAGCCCCATGCATGAACTCCGGCGGTTATATTAATGAATTCGAGTGTTAATCCTAACTTTCCTTGCCCGTGTTGGTGCCCTTGTCTTGAGGAAGTATGTCTGCAGTTATGTGCCATGTTCTTGGATGCCTTGTTATACCCTTACGGATAGACCCTTGAGTTTCCAACTTTCTAGCTTCCTTCATCTCATCCGGTGTCTTCTGATTTCAGCAGCATGGCTACCGGAACCCGTGGAGCTGCACGTGGACGCCGTGACCGTGAGGAAGAAGAGGTGCCACCCCCTCCCCAGCAGCCAAGCATTGCAGATCTGCTGATGACCCAGAATAGAATCCTCGAACAACTGGCGCGTAATCAAGGCGCCGGTGGTGGCCAGGCTCGAGGTGGCCTAGCGGAGTTCCAGCGAACGCAGCCGCCCACCTTCAATCGATCCGACGACCCTATGGACGCGGATGACTGGATCTGCACGATTGAAAGAAAACTCCAACTGGCACAGTGCGCCGAAGCAGATAAGGTTAACTTCGCCACCCACTACCTGGAAGGCGCTGCAGCAAACTGGTGGCAGAACTTCTTGGCCATCCAAGCTCCTGGTCATGTAGTCACGTGGGCCGAGTTCCGAACCGGCTTTCGTGCTTCCCATATCCCCAAGGGCGTCATGAATTTAAAGAAGGAAGAGTTCTACAATCTCCGACAGGGCAGAAAGTCAGTGTTAGAGTTCCTCCACGAATTCAACCACCTATCCCGTTATGTGCCGCGAGAAGTCTCCACCGATGAGGACAGGGTGGAGAAATTCAAGCGCAAGCTGAACAATGAATTGCAGGCCAAGCTAGCTATCGCCGATGTGCAGGATTTCCAGCATTTGGTAGATAAGGCCATCGAGATTGAAGCGAAGGAGTCTGTCCTTCAGCAGGACCGTAAGCGAGAGAGAGAGGCGCAGCGGTCTGTTGCTAGCAGCTCCCAAAGGCCGCGGGTATGGCAGCAGCCGCCACCCCGCCCCACAGCACAGTATCCACACAGGCCTCAGGGATATCCGCCGCGCCCTCAACAGCCAGCAGCTCAACCTCACCCTCAAGGAGGACAGCAGCGACCCATGCCTGACCTAAGCAAGGTGCGATGCTACAACTGCGGAAACCTGGGACATTTTGCCAACCGCTGCAGTCTTCCACGCACAGGAAACACCTATGCCCCCAACCTGCAGCAAGGGCAGCCAAGAGGAGGTCAGCAAGCTAAAGGATCAGCTCCAACCAAATCTCAAGCCCCCGGCCGTGGCCGAGTCAACCACGTCACGGCGGAGGAAGCACAGGGCGCACCCGAAGTGGTGCTGGGTACGCTCTCGGTGAACTCAACTCCTGCTACAGTTCTTTTTGATTCTGGAGCCTCCCATTCATTCATATCAAGCAAGTTTGCACATGACAACCATATTCCTTCATCAGTACTGCATTCTCCTCTTATTATTGCCACCCCCGGCTCGGAGATGAAAACCGAGCTGGTTTGTGAGGGTGTTAAAGTAGAAATTGGCGGAGAAACGTTTTTGGCAAACATGGTAGTTTTGGGGTCCGCAGGGCTAGATGTTATTCTGGGTATGAACTGGTTGGCCCAACACCAAGCCAAGATAGATTGCGCCGAAAGATCAGTATCCCTTACCGCGGACTCCGGCAAAGAAGTGAGATTTGTATCCTCGTCCCCATCCGGGTGCCTTTTCGCTCTGAATAGTGACCAGGACCAAGGCATCGAGCTTGTCCCAGTAGTGTGTGAATATCCAGATGTATTCCCCGAAGAGTTGCCGGGTATGCCCCCTGACCGTGCCGTGGAGTTCGTTATCGAACTTCCACCTGGAACTGCTCCGGTGTCAAGGCGACCTTACCGGATATCCCCAAAGGAATTATTGGAAATGAAGAAGCAGCTCCAGGAGCTTGAGGAAAAGGGTTTTATCCGACCTAGTTCATCGCCGTGGGGTTGTCCAGCCATGTTCGTGAAAAAGAAAGATTCAAGCTTAAGGATGGTCGTGGACTATCGTCCACTGAATGAACTTACGGTGAAGAACAAATGCCCTCTTCCTAGGATTGATGATCTATTCGATCAGTTGACCGGAGCCTGTGTCTTCTCCAAAATCGACCTCAGATTGGGTTACCACCAGATAAAGATTAGATCCGAAGACATTCCCAAGACAGCCTTCACTACCCGATACGGATTATATGAGTACACAGTCATGTCCTTCGGTCTAACCAATGCCCCTTCCACTTTCACACAACTCATGAACGCAGTCTTCATGGAGTATCTGGATCAGTTTGTTGTCGTCTTTATCGACGACATCCTCATCTATTCCAAGTCTGAATCAGAACATGAGGACCATCTGAGAAGGGTGCTCGACAAGCTTCGTGAGCATCGACTGTATGCCAAGTTCTCCAAGTGCGAGTTTTGGAAACACCAAGTGGAGTTCTTGGGCCATGTGATCTCAGCCGCAGGTGTCGCGGTAGACCCAAGCAAAGTGCAAGCGGTACAAGAGTGGAAACAACCCAAATCGGTTACCCAAATCCGAAGCTTCCTTGGACTAGCGGGATACTACCGTCGGTTCATTGAGGGATTCTCTTCCATAGCCAAGCCGATGACAGAATTGCTGAAGAAAGAAACCAAGTTTATATGGTCTGACAAGTGTGAAAAGAGTTTTCAAGAACTTAAGGAAAGGTTGACCTCAGCCCCAGTGCTTGTTCTCCCAGACGTTAATAAGGATTTCGAGGTTTACTGCGATGCTTCCCGAAATGGATTGGGCTGTGTTCTCATGCAAGAAGGCCGCGTGGTGGCTTACGCCTCGCGCCAGTTGAGGCCCCACGAAGCTAATTACCCCACTCATGACCTAGAGTTGGCAGCTGTGGTTCACGCTCTCAAGATATGGCGACATTACCTCATCGGTAATCGTTGCGAAGTTTATTCAGATCATAAGAGCTTGAAGTACCTATTCACCCAACCAGATCTAAACCTTCGCCAAAGAAGATGGCTCGAACTCATTAAGGATTATGATCTGGGTTTGAATTATACCCCTGGCAAAGCTAACGTCGTTGCCGATGCCCTTAGTCGGAAAGCTTACTGCAACAACACCATGATCAAGGAACAACAACCACCTCTCCACGAAGAGTTCCAGCGGCTGAACCTGGAAATGGTTGAACAAGGAACCCTCGCCACTCTTGAGGTGAAGCCATTCTTAGAAGATCAGATTAAGGCGGCTCAAGCTCAGAATGCCGGAATGCAGAAGATCAGGGAAAAGATGAAGGCGGGTACCGCAACCTGTTTCACGGAAGATAAGGATGGAGTATTATGGTTTGGAAAACGACTTGTGGTACCCAAGGATAAGCAACTGAAGGACCTAATCCTTCATGAAGCACACAACTCCCCATTAGCCATCCATCCAGGCAGTACCAAGATGTACCAAGATCTACGTCGCCAATTCTGGTGGACCCGAATGAAGCGGGAGATTGCCCAATATGTTGCTGAGTGTGATGTCTGTCGCCGTGTGAAGGCCGAACACCAGAGACCAGCAGGCCTACTTCAGCCACTCCCTATTCCCGAGTGGAAATGGGAAGAGATTGGTATGGACTTTGTAGTAGGTCTGCCGAGATCCCCGAAGGGCAACGATGCAATATGGGTAATCGTAGACCGTCTATCCAAGGTCGCTCACTTCATCCCTGTGAAGGCAACCCACAAGGTAAGTCAGCTAGCAAGATTGTACATCTCTCGAATCGTGTGTCTCCATGGCGTTCCCAAGAGAATCATTTCAGATCGAGGCACTCAATTCACCAGCAGATTTTGGAAGTGCTTACACGAGTCTATGGGAACTTCCCTATCCTTCAGTACTGCTTTTCATCCTCAAACCAGTGGTCAAGTTGAACGGACAAATCAGATCCTTGAAGACATGTTAAGATCGTGTGCGCTCACGCTGGGTTCCAATTGGGAAGATTGCTTGCCATATGCAGAGTTTGCTTATAACAATAGTTACCAATCCAGTCTCGGTATGGCACCCTTTGAAGTACTTTACGGAAGGAAGTGTAGGACTCCATTGAATTGGTCCGAGACCGGAGAGAGGCAATTCTTTGGGCCTAACCCAATCGAAGAAGCAGAAGACTTAGTCCAACTCATCCGTGAACGTCTTCGTGAAGCTCAATCCAGGCAGAAAAGCTATGCCGATCTTCAGCGACGAGAAGTTACCTTTCAAGTTGGAGACAGTGTGTATCTCAAGGTCACCCCATTCAAAGGTGTCCGCCGCTTTGCAATGAAAGGAAAGCTAGCTCCTCGTTACATTGGACCTTATCGCATCCTAGCCAAAAGAGGAACCGTGGCATACCAGTTGGAATTACCTCCGGAGCTATCTCGGATGCACGATGTCTTCCATGTATCCCAGTTGAAAGCTTGCCATCGAGTTCCCGAGATGAAGACTAATCCTGAAATCGAAGTGCTGCATGAAGACCTCTCTTACCGAGAGCATCCGGTGTGCATCCTTGATGAGATGGAACGCAAGACTCGAAGTCGCACTATCAAATTCTTCAAGGTCCAGTGGAGCAACCACACTGAAGATGAAGCCACCTGGGAGCGTGAAGAATGGCTCAAGAGCGAATTCCCAACCTTGTTTGTCGACCGTTAGCGATCTCGGGTCGAGATCTTTTTAAGGGGGGTAGGTTTTGTAATCCCCAAACTTAACGATTAAGCATTCATGCATACATGGCATCACCCCGCACTACCTCATTTAAACTCGAAAAGGGTATAACTGTAATTTATAGAATATGTTAATATCTCATCCTCGGTGGAAATTCATACAAACACCAATCAATTTATTTGAAGTATTCGAATTAACAAAATCGTCGTTAAGGGTGGTGGAAGTCATCAAACACTCCGGTGAATCCCTAAACCTAAAACCTTAACGGAGCTGGAATTAGGGTTTCGACGATAGAGCGATTCCTAGTGGATGCAAACTCCCCAAACTTCACAAATAGTTCCAAAAGTGCAAACCCTAGTCCCAGGTAAAATCTCAGAATTTTTGGATATGCCTAGCTCCTAATTGAGGTGTAAACCCTAAATTGAGCCCTAATTCAAATTTGAACTAGAGACTAGGTCAAATCTTGCCCAAATTGATTCAAACTCTCCCAGTAGCTCCCAAATAATATATTACAGCCCCTGTAAAAATTTCATAAGTTTTGGGATTGGTTTGATGCATAAAATGATAAAGGGGGTGGTTCTGCAAAATAGAAAATAAAAAGGAATTAAAAACAAACCCTAACCTTACCTGGGCCGAAACCCCGTTCGGCCGGCCTGCTAAACCAGCCCGAGCAGCCCGCAGCCGAAAACCCGCCTCCACTTACCCCCTTCCCGTTTTCCTCCGCGCGAAGGCGCCCTCCGGTGAAGCCGCGTCTGCCCGCTCCCCCGTCAGCCCCGCGGGCCCCGCCCGTCAGGGCCCGGCTTCCACGTCGCCGTCGTCCCTTGGCTCCGGTGGGCGGTGCCCGTCCCGACCACCCCTGTCCGAAGCTCGCCGCCGCCCATTAAATAGCCCACCCGGCCGCCCGAGAGCTCCTCTCCCGAACCCTAGATTTTCCCCCTCCACTCCAGTGCCCGAGCGCCTCTCTCCTCACCCATCTTCTCGAGCTCCGGCCTCTCTTCCCGGCGAGCCTCCACCCAACTCCGGCGAGCAATCCCCAGCATCTGGTGAGCCCGGCCTCCCCATTTTCTTCCCGGACCAACCCCCTTCTTCCCTACCTCACTCTCCTCCCCACCTCAGTGTAGATCTACGCCCGGGAGCTCGCCACCGACGGTCACCGAAGGTTCCCTCCGCCGCTTGCCGCCGTCCAGCTCCTTCCCGGCCTCCATCCGCCTCTCCAGCAACCGAAGCTTCACTTGGGTGAGCCCCCGGAGCTTTTCCACCATTTTTCGAGTTCCACCGAGCTCTGGGACCCCTTCCGACGAGCTCTCCGGTGAGGCTCCGCCGTCGGAGCGGTGCTTCCGGCCGGAACCGAGAGAGGAGAAGAGAGGAAGTGAGAGAGAGGAGGGGTTGATCACGTGGCAGCGCGCGGTTGGCTGAGCAGCTCGTGTCCGACTGACGTGTGGGTCCCGAGCGAGCTGAGCTGGCTTATGAGGGTGGGTTATGGGGTGCGTTTTGCGGGTGGGTTTAGTGATTAGGTCCAGTAGAGCTGAGAGAGAGAAGGGTTGGTTTCGGGTGCGTGTAGTGTTTGGGGTTTTGAGTTTTAGGGCAGATTTTGCTCCAAAGATCAATTGACCATAACTTTTGAACCACAAGTCCAAATTTGAAAAATTTTATATATTTGAAAACCTTATGAGATTCTCTACAATATGGCTGAAACAAAAATTAATTTTGAATACATGCACTGGAAGATATCTAGGGTAGATGTTTAGCTACCGTCGAGGGTCGATAAACCCTAGTTTTTCAACCCTAGCTCCGATTTCGATGAACTTTATACTTCTGGAATCCTCGCGAGATATCCTACGACATGGGACCACTAAAACTCCAGTAAGGCTACATGCATGATAGACTTCGAGTGGATTAGCCTTTCATCGTCGTACCACGTAAACCCTAACTCGACAATTATAACCATAATTGCATTGAACCCATGACTTGTACTACAGGTGTTATACTAACCTAACCAGCACATTGCCATGCCTTGTCATCAATACTATTAACCCTAATTCATCGAGACCCCTTAACCTGTCATGCATGCATAATTAGTGTTCCCCGTAGCTTCGGCAAGATAACCTAACACCATGTGTTCTAGTGGTAAATACCTAACCCTAACTCAACATAAAGGTTAACATTACATACATGCATGCGCCAGGCATTAGGATAACATCAACTGCTTAGTTGTATATACCTTGTCGTAACGAAACCCTAGTCATCCAAGCATCGCCATGACATGCATATTCTACCTAAAGATCATGCATACATGCTGAATCTTAATATTTTCCTTATCGTTTCTTTTCCGGTTCTTCGTATTGCTTATAAAAGAATCTGAAGAGGAAGACCACCAGGCTTACGATCCCTCGCAAGAACAGGAACAACCAGAATCAGGCAAGCAGAGCTTGTTGCATCTTTACCTTCCGTACTCTTGTGTATGCCCTTGTTATATGTGCTATGTGTATGAATGTTTATCTGTAAATTGTCACAAGTTGCGTACACTAGCATGTGTAGGATGTGTCTTACGTCGAGAGCATCTGATGGCTCTTCAACTAAATGGTTAAGTGAGTTGCGAGAGCCGAGGGCGTGCACAATGGGTACGGTTGGTGTTCATCGTAGTTTGATGGCGACGCGGGAGTAAGTAGAGATTTAGTCGTCACACCAACCCTATCTTCAGCGTGTCACCATCCCTTATCACACGTGAACGCTAGCGAGAACCAACACTGAGGATAGCTGGGGTAAGCCTCCATGCACTTTGTGAGGCTCGCTACCTCCAAACTGTTATGCACTCACTATGCCTGCAGGGGTTGAGTTGTCGGTAGTAGTTCGAGAGATTTAAAATGAATATGTGAGGATTGGATCGAATTGGAATTATTAACTCATGTATGGATTGGATCAGTTTGGATTTTACTTAGGGGCTGCCCTAATCGGATCGGATAATGTTTAATGGATTGAATTGGGTTGGATACACGGGATGCCCCGATGGAATTGGAGTTGATGGTTTGATTTGGTGGTACACATGGGTGTGATGTGTTGTGTTATGAGTTAGTTGGTACTTAGTTTGTCTTACTTCACCTTATTAATGTCATGTTCTTAAGTTGTATATTGTTACTCTGAGAAGCATTCATGTTTAATTAATGTTGTACTAGTATGAGTAGGACATTTAATCAAGCACGGATAAGCCTTGCGAGTACGTTCGTACTCACCCAGGTTACCCCTGGAGCTTGCAGGTGAGCCGGTGGTGGAAGATTATTTCGATGATGCTTGAACTTGCGTTTCCTCGGTTGTGTTCGATTGTTGGGATAGTTGTAGCTTTTGTTCAGCGGTCGCTAAGCCGCTGTGGGACTCATCCACTTGTTTTCGCTGCCGTTTAATTTCTCCGTACTCGGATATGCTTTCAGTTATGACTGGATAATGTAAGGTGTTGTCCCATCGTGGGCAGTTAATATTAATATCGTATTTGTAGAGCTTTGTTATGGTATCCGAGTTGTTAATTCCAGGCTGCCCTTACGCAATGCGTGTATGGTATGAAGCGTTTTGGGTATGCCGTGAAGAGTCGAAGCCGTACCTTGTTCTACTAAGTCGAGCAGGTGTTGGTTGAGTGACCCGCTGGCTGAGATGCTGTGCCGGCCAGGCAGGGTGTGGGCGTTCTACCGGGCTTTCGAGCGACCCACTAGCCTCCGGGCTAGGTTAGGGTGTGGGTAGAACTGCCGGGCTCCTCCGACCTTGTTTGTCGTGGTAGGATTCAGGAACGACTCTGAACCTTCACCGGATTACGGAATCGTATGTGGTTTTGGGAAACTTGGTCGCTTCCGGCCGGCTCGCACGTGGCGGGTGTCGGATCGCTCTACCTCGGTGCGTACGGCGCAGGTACCGTGCCACCAGGCGGACGAGTCCTTCGGCCCTTGGCAACTTCACGTTCCCCTAATCATATGCAATTCCGGGTTCGTGACAGGTACCATCATCTACCAGTGCGGTATGGTCCACACCTATTGGAGCTGGAGTGTCCTCCATAACATATTCTCCTCTCTCGAACCTATCAAAATGTGCATCACGTAGAGCACTATCACGAATAAAATTATGCAAACACATGCATGCAGTAATAATCATCTTTTGCTTCTCAACCGGGTAGCTTCGTATGCCAAGGAGAATTCGCCATTTCATCTTGAGAACACCAAAAGACCTTTCAATGACGTTTCGTAGAGATGAATGACAATGGTTGAAAGTCTCCTTTATCCCAACAGGACCTACTTGTGTAAATTTAGGTATATGGTACCGTTGTCCTTTGAATGGAGCGAGATAGCCAGTTCGATTTGGATAGCCGGAGTCAACAAGATAGTATTTTCCTATAGTTATAATAAAAATAACATCATCATATTACATGACTATCCAATATAAAAGGTATAAAAGAAACACAAGCGAGTTACCTTGGGGAGGATGTGGATAATCATCATATTCCACCAAAGCATCTGACCACACACGTGTGTCATGAACAGATCCAGGCCATCCAGTGACCACAAATGTAAACCTCATATCGAAATCACATATTGCCATAACATTTTGACTTGTATAACCATGTCTATTAATGTGCATCACTTTGAGATGATTTGGCACTACGACAGAAATATGTGTCCTATCTATTGCTCCAATAGCATTCTTGAAATGAGGCGAAAATCTTGGTTTTCTAAGGTTATGATGGACTGTACTGAACGCAGGATCTATTGGCTTGATCATTAGCCATACGGTCCAAACACTCTAAAACCTCAGTAAATTTTTTACTAATGGTAGAGGCGCAATGTTCAAATCGGTCTCCACCATTACTATTAGACTGAGGTGATCCACATGTCCATAAAAAGAGGGCTAATGCTTCTTTAGAGCATATATTATGAGTCGACTTCAACTGATAGTAGTTTACCAAATTGTCATGTAACATGAAAAACACTGACCTTCTCATCCTGAACATACTATAGAATTCTTTTGGATCCTTTAACTTCAGTTCAACCCATTGAATCCCTGTCATGAAGGGTAATCTCCTTGGCGCGTACGGAGCCCTGCACCCATCTTCATGTACCATACAAGCAATAAGGGGCAATAAAAGATCTGAATCTTCTTCTGAATTCTCAGAAACAACAGCATCATCACTTGATCCACTAGAACTTGAGCAAAACATTTGTCATAGTACATAAAAAAATTCACATCAAATAAATAACACAGATTCTTAACATAAAAGGCTCACATAGATTCAAACCAAATTAATAACATAGTTCATGACATAAAAGCCTTAGTAAACATTCTCGCATAGGTTCAACACAAATCATCAACACATAGTCATGACATTACAAGCTCACTAAACAATGTCGATAATAGGAGGACAATAGAACAAGGCATATGAAGATAGCAAAGTAGCATCTAACGCTTCCTTTTCTCTTCCCATGTCCGCTTGAGGCATCCAAGCCTAACATGAGGTGAATCCAAAGTTATGAAGACATCACGGCATTCTTTCTTCATGAATAGCTGTGTAGCATAGAAATGCTCGTCACTCCCTGGTTCGGCTCCATCCTAAACCACCAAGGACAACATTTCTCTAATCTCCTGTCTCACTGGTCGACAGTCATTTGAGATGTTCCTGAACTTTTGCTCTCAATTTGATCTAATATATGGTCAAGCCTGTAAGTATTATCACTTGTCATCTTCGGAGGTGTTGGATTGGGTGAATGAGGTATGGTTCTCTTCTTTCCACCCTTCTTTCGCAAAGGTGTACTATCAGGAACCCCTAACCCATCACCATCAGAGCCAGAATTGTCTTCACATAGGTTCACATGAGAGGCTGCACCTTGAAATGAGTTACATGCCACCCTTGCATGCTCATTTGTAACACTATGAGCATCAAATATTATTATCATCTTATCCTCACTATCAAGTGGAGCAATCCGAAAGTTGGCCGCTTCTGGACATTTCTGTAAGACAATCACAAAACCACATAAGCGCAAAATAACCATTATGAAATTAACTACGTGAAATAATATGAAAGGTAGCATACCTATATCTCTAAAGTCCACCAGTCATCACTAGCCGCAATGGAGTTAGTGACAGAATCTCTTCCTAAACCAGATGCATGCTGATTCAATGACTTCCATACGTTGTAATCCTTTTTTAGCGTCTCCCACCTATTTTTGAATTGTTTGCGCTCATAGTTTCTCTTTGTGCGCTCATTAAACTTGGTTATCAAATTGTTTTAACCAACATTGTTTAAACATTGAGTTGGTCGGTTATTGGCACGAACTTCCTCCACACATATGTCAAGAAAAACCCTATGAGCAACGGCATCCCAAGTTGCTTTTCCAGATTTTCCTTTATCCATCTATGAACATGGAATGAATATAATAGCTCTTTGTTAAATGAATCACCTTTGCATACACATACATATAATTATGATTGCAATACAAATATATACATCAGTATACAATTTTTGTGCATCACAATCCAAGCATCCTCAGCTCAATACAACCATTTCAGCATATGTATACACCAATATTTGTCTGCATCACATTATCTATACAACCATTTCAGCATATGTATACACCAATATTTATCTGCATCACATTCTCTGTACATTAATTTGAAGAAATGTAAAAAAATACCTTCAGCAGCGTTGGAAGGAGGCAGACCGGGGTGGGGGGGAGGAAGGAGGATGCTCAGTGCAGGCTGGGGAGGGAGGTGGACGTGGGAGGCCCGGTAGAGGAGGACCGGGCTAGCGGGCTAGGCACAACGATGGCCGGAGCAGAGCTCAGGAAACCAGCGAGACGAGGAGTTGGGGACCGGCCGGGTAGGGAGGCGGACGGGGGAGCGAGGCAGGCCAGGGAGCTCGGTGCCGGGCAGGTGGGCCGAGATCTGCAGCGGCGGGAGCGAACGCTCGTGGCAGGGCCGAAGGCAGGCGCTAGAGGTCGGGGAGGAGGAGGAGGGCCGGCGCTGGCGGCGGGGCCGGCCGGATCTGCGAGGCAGACGGTGAGGGAGGCCGATGGGGGAGGAGGAGGACAGCGGTCGCTTGCGGCCGACCGGATCTGTGGGGGCCGGGCTATTGCAGCGGGAGACCTGTTGCGGCGGGAGGGCTAAGCAAGGGAGCGGCGGGGGAGGAGGGGGAGCGGCGGCGGGAGAGCGGGCTCTCGCGGTGGAGACGGCGACGGGGGAGCGGGCGCTTGCGGTCGGCCGGATCTGGGGGGGGGACCGAGCTGTTGCGGCGGGAGAGGAGGGCAAGGGAGCAGCGGGGGAGGAGGGCAGGGGAGCGGCGGCCAGCGGCGGCGGGGGAGCGGGATGTCCGCTCGAGCGAGGACGAGGGCAGGGGAGTGTTGTGTTGGCATTGAGGATGCGGGGGAGAGAGGTGAGGGGGTGAGGGGTGTGAGGCATGCGGTGGCACAGCGCAGTAATTTCCTTTCCAACTCCAGGGGTAGTTTCAATCAGTGAACCGGCATAAGCTCGGGAAGCTGCAAATTAGCAGCTTCCTGCCACCAACTAATTTTTGAACTAGCTTATTTCAGCCCCATTCCCTTCTTTTGGGCTTAGAGCTTTTTAGAACCATAAGCTTGCCCAAAAGCCCAAAAGAAGAGGCCCATGAATTATTAGTAGTACTTTGAACAAAAGTCAAAAAAAGGAGGTGCTGTTAATCACGAAACATAACAGACATAAGGCAAATATTTATACATTCTAGAAAGAGAAAACAATAAGCATATAACCAAGCAAGAGAAATATGCTAAAAATAGAACGACTTCTCTATCAATGTTAAAGGACGTTTCAACGAGGGATTGGCTTTAGGTTTGCACAGGGAAAGTTTCACATGATCATCAATTAGTTATGTCATCATAGCAACAGAAAGCGATGTTTGACTTCTTTTAGGACAAATCCAGATTTGCATTTATGATTAAATAAAAATTGGGACAATGATGGCTGTGCCACTAGTCGACTCGGATATTCAAAGTCTGCTACTAATTTTGTTAAAATTCTGGCTGTGCCACCAACGCTTGCGAAAAAATTAGACATAAACCACTGCGCGACGTTACCGCAAATTGCCGTCTGGTCGCCGTCTCTTTGACCCATCTGTGGGACCCACCACGTTGCCACGTCGTCAGCAACGAACAGGACCTTCGTTTGACCTTCCGTACGCCGTGGGGCCCACCTTTTGGCCACGTTGTCAACAGCAAACGTGAGGCGTCGCTCGGTAGTGGTTCAGCTATAATTTCCCCCTTTTTCCCATGCACGGTGGTGGGGCCCACCTTTTGGCCACGTTGTCAACAGCAAACGCGAGGCGTCGCTCGGTAGTGGTTCAGCTATAATTTCCCCCTTTTTCCCATGCACGGTGGTGCTTCAAATTCATCAGCTCCCTCCGCCCCTCCGTCCTCCGCCGCGCGCCCTCGCCCTCGCCCTCGCCCTCGCGCAGTTCCGCCATGGTGCGCCCTCGTCCTCGCCCTCGCCCTCGCGTCCGCCACATCGCGGCCCGCGGCGCAGCGGCGGCCGTGGCTACGCGCGATGTCCTGCGCGTGCGGCGCCGCAACAACCGCCGAACGATGCGCCGCACCTCGCCGGCCCCCGCCATCGCGCCGGTCCCCGCCGTCACCAGCCTCGAGGATGAGATCTGGAAGCAGTGGGACGACATGATGGAGGAAGAGCACGCCCACGCGGAGGCCGCCCGCGCCCACGCGGAGGCCGCCCGCCGGGCCGACGAGGAGCGGGCTCAACACTTCCGCGCATGGGCGGAAGAAGTAGAGGCCGGCGCCCGGCGCGAAGCCCTAGCGGCCGTCGGGTCGGCGCGCCTGCAGGCGGCCCGACGCTACGTCGACATCGTGGAATGGGCGGCCGGTGCCGAAGCCGAGGCTGCGCTGGACCACGACGGCGTGGCCGTGGCCTTCGCTCGCGGGCAACGCGCCCGGGAGCACCTCGCGGCCGTCGAAGCGGAGGTGGAGGCCGCCCGCGGTCCCTGTAGTTTAAATTCCTAGTAATTTGGGTAATTTTGGTTGCCTTTTGGTTGGAGCTAGGTTCAAAGTTGAAGAACCCTTATATTCCATATGTATTATCATGGAGTATCATTTGTAAATGGGAATCAATGGAATTCCAAGTTCAGATTTTGAGATTTTGTAGTAGTTATGTAATCGGAATCAATAGAATTCCGGAACCAAATAGAATGTGTTTGCAATTCGGTTATAGTAGTTGTAGTGTGTTTGTTCAGCTCAGTGATACAATGTGCCTGTTAATCAAGCTGGACTTTCTGCTTTGGAACGATACAATTCTGTCAGTGATACAATGTGCCTGTTAATCAAGCTGAACGATACACTTATGCCACATATATTAGTGATGCAGTAACATGTTCTTTTGATAATGGCATAGTCACAGGATTCAAAAGATCCAATCGAATCTAATTTTGACAGCAATTTGAACATATAAGAATTTACTTAAGCTCATGATTAAATGAAAACTTTTGCAAATATGTATGCCAGTCGTAATGTTAAATAATTTCTTAACAAATTCGAAAGGCATGAATGCTTATCTTGTTGCAGATGGTGTTGCCAAGGTATCTTAACAGAGAAAGGAGCCAAGTCAATAGCTAACCTGTTGGAATACCACAATATCACAATGTCAAATTCGAGGATGTGGCAGATCATGCCCTTCAAGAACTGAAGTGATCTTAGGAGGCAGATTACAGGCTGACATGGAATTAAGAAGTTTTATTCACAAAAAGAGTATACCTTCAAACTATAGTGTGCTTCTCTCAAATGTTCATGAGTCAACTTGAATGAGAATATTTGTAAGGCTTTTACGTGTAGCTGCTCCGTGAGAAGTTCAAAATGGAATTAATGATGATTTTTAGTTTGTAGTGGGAGTGGCAAATTCATGTTATCCAACAGTTCATTGCTAAATTCAGCACTTGACATAATTTGGCTGCAATCATTTCCTGGAAAACGTATGTGCAGGAGCAACAATTTTATTCACAAATGTAAGGCTATTAGCAACCATGCATATGCCAAATAGAACACATTGTTATTTTTTTGGGGGGAAATTAGGGATATGCCACTAGTCATCTCAGCCCATTTAGCAGCTTCCCCCTGGTCCATGCTCTGCTTGAGCGCACAGAATTCCCACTAGAAACCAATCTGTAGCTCTTCACCATCCTAAGCGCCAGTTCTCATGATCTTCACACAAAAAGGAAAGGGAGGGAAAATTAAGGCTGTGCCAGTAGTCGTCTCTGAAATTCGGAGGGTGCCACTCAATCAGTCACTACTTAAAGGGACATAAGTGTTCAACAGACCAAAATCTAGCACTACTCAACACATTGCTTGAATCCCATGATCATAACTTAGCATAAATAGCAACTAAAACAACAAATAAAGTGATAGCAACAGAAGTAGCAGCCAATGCGAATGCGCTCTTCTCTTCCAGCTGAATTCTCATGTCAGCATTCATTTTCTTCTCTTGTTCTATCTTGACCTGTAGCTCTTCAATTTCCTGATCATGAGAAGCTAGGTCCATCTCCAGCTTAATCTTCTCTGCCTTCAGTTGATTTGTCATCTTCTTCTCTTCCTCGAGCTTTAAGTCTAGCTCTTCAATTACGTGGTCTTCATAAGCTAGGTCCATCTCCAGCTTAATCTTCTCTGACTCTACTTGCTCTATCATCTTCTTCTCGGCCAGCAACTGCAACTCTAATTCTGATTGTATATGCTCTTGAGCAGCAAGCTCTGCCTTCAGTGCCAATCTGTCTGCATCCCATTCAGCACACTTGTCGTCGTACAACAGATAATCCGGGTAGGCATAATAAGCGGCCAGAATCTGTTACATTCAATGCAAAAAGCAGAAAAAAGATTTCTCGCAAAAAAAGAAGGGAAAGCAGAAAAAAGAAGAAGAAATCAGAACATATAACAAGAAATTTTGAACAGAGAAAAAGAGAAGAAGGAGAGAAGAGAAAACTTACCCTGTCATTCGTGCAGCTCGAAGCGTCGTCCCGGGGCCATGACATTATCGAGTCCCCACCCTCGCTGGTGTAAGTGTAACCGCTGTGGCCGGACATTGACAGCGACGATGGCAGAACAGAAGACCGGGACGAGCGCTGAAGAGAAGAGCTGCTATGGGTCCAGATGTGCTGTTGGAGCTCACCGGCGCTTGGAAACGAAGGGGAACGAACTGGGAAATGGAATGGAGAAGAAGGGGATTTGGAGACGGAGGGGAACGAAATGGGGAGGAAGGGGGAATGGAATGGAGAAGAAGACGCGGTGGAGAGGAATGGAGGAGAAGACGGGGCAATGAATGACATGTGGGGCCGAAGGAAGGAGGGCCCACATGTCATTAACCCAACTGGTTTGCAAAGGGGACGATTTGGGTGAATGACATGTGGGGCCGAAGTAAGGAGTGGATTTGGGTGAATGACATGTGGCTCCAATTTTGAATTTGTGTGGAGGGGAAGATGGCGACGTGGCGCGGAGCATGGGAACGCTCGGGCGCTGCGAGGCGAGCTCTTGAGTGCAGCACACGCGAGCGAGGGTGGCGCGGGCGGGGAGAAAATCCTATGCGACCCGGGCCCAGGCGCAGCGACCCCCCTCCTCTCACACGGGCCGCGAAGCGCAGGGGGGGCCCGCCTGGCAGCGACGACGTGCGGCCGGGTCGCACGTACGACCCGGTCGCATAGGATTTTTTACCGCGCGGGCGTGCAGAAGGTGGCGCGTGGCCTCGGCCTCGGGTACGAAGGGAGAGGTGGGCTGCACGGGCCGAGGCAAGGAGAACGTGCCGGGAGAGAATGGGCTGAGGGAAAAAAAAGAGAAATTCTTAATCTTTGCAAATTTTTGAGCTTTTAGAAAATTTGGAAACTTGGAGAAAAATTTGGGGCTGTAATATATGTTGTTGTGTACAAGTTTCAGTAATTTTCTGATATTTTTATTATTTATTATATATAAAATGAATTTCTGCGCACTTATTGAAAGTGATTCCCTTTGAAATATAGGTATGTGAAATGAGCTCTAAAAAAAGGAAGAAAAAATATATTCAAGGAAATATATACAATTGTAGCTCATGTGCAGAAAAATGGATGAAATATTCAATTGCTTGATATGGTAAATTCAAAAGGAGCTTTTGCTTGTTTTTAGAAAAAAATAAAAAATATATAAATGATGTCAAAAATTACCAAAAATTGGCATGGAGCCCTTATATTGGTACATTATCTTGTGATAAAAATTTGAGAAGAATACACGAAATTGAAATAATAGATTGTTCACAAAATGGACTATCTCCGATGAAGTTTCGTAACATTCCATGCAAATCTTCTAGTTTGTACTACATAATCCATTTTTAGTGATCATTTGTAATCTTTTGTACTTAAAAATTTGAATACACCTTCCTTTAACATTTATAATAACAAATGTGAATTAACATTACCACTTGTTATGCAATAATCTTTATTTATCATTTTCTCCAACTATTTTAGAGAAAAAAATGAAATAATATGTAAATGTTGTCAAAAATTACTAAAAATTGGCATGGAGTCCTAATATTGGTACATAAGCTTCTCATAAAAAACTCACATCATTTCTCAAAAGTTCAAAAAACCACTTGTTTAGAAATAGACCCATTTGGCCTACCCATGGCATCATTTTCTAAAGGGACCAAAAAATCAAGTTTTTTAAAAAAATCTTAAAAAATTCCAGTAATGCTACATACACGTATTGGACAAAGTGGGGAAGTTTCAGCTTATTTGGCCCAGTAGTTTTGAACTTTGCGCATATTTTGTCCAAATTTCTACATTGCAAATTCATTCCATCATGTCCACAACTACAAGGGATCCCCAACTACAAATATTGTTCCAAAAATATTACATTGCCATAGTTCAGAAAAGGGGAAAAAACATGTCCACAACTACAAACATCTCCAGCCTACAAAGTCCATCATGTCCTTCATGTTCTTGGAGCCTTTCTTCTTGGAGTCTTTCCTCTTAGAGCCTGCTGTCTTCAGGGTTGTACTGCAGAAAACAAAACATTCCAGTAGTTCAGAAACACATAAATGCAGAGCACAAACATTGTTCAGAAAAATATTACATTGCCATCATGTCCACAACTAAAATTTTCTGAGCCAGTCGTTCCACTCGTTATTCTTGGATTTCTTCTTGGAGCATTTCTTCTTGGAGCCTCTGTTTTTCCTCCCTTCCTCCTCAATCAGAACAGGAGCATCTCCAGCATCTTCAGAAACATGAGCATCTCCACCATCTCCAGCTTCAGAAACATGAGCATCTCCAGCATCTTGAGCTTCAGCAACTTGAGCATCTCCACCATCTCCACCATCTTGAGCATCTGCAGCTACTTCCTCAACTAGAACTGGAACATCTTCTAAATCATGTCCAGCATCAGCAGCATCTCCACCATCTCCACCATCTCCAACATCTGCAGCTACTTCCTCAACTAGAATTGGAACATCTTCTAAATCATGTCCAGCATCAGCAGCATCAGCAGCATCTCCACCATCTCCACCATCTCCAGCATCAGCAGCATCTTCATCTCCAGCATCTCCACCATCTTCATCTTCAGCAACTTGAGCAACATGAGCATCTCCAGCTTCAGCATGTTGAGCATCTTCAGCTTCAGCAACTCCAACATCTTGAGCATCTTCTAAATCATGTGGAACAGGGTTTTTGCATAAGCGCTTGATATGGCCAAGTCCTCCACAACGTTTGCATTTGTTTTTCCTTGCTCCTAACCTTGAACCTTTTTCATGTGAGCCTTTGATCCTTTGCTTCCTAGGCCTTCCAGGCGGCCTCCTAAGTACTGGAGGTTCAAGTTTGAAGCCTGGATCTACAACTTCCCACTGATTTTGGCCTATCATTGGTGGAACATTTTCTGCATATGTTGCATTAAACTTGGCCACAGAATAGCACTCATCCACGAAGTTCCAAATTTTAGCACCTTCACCTCTCAACCTTAAGATGAAGTGGAGAGCATGGTGACATGGCAGACCAGTACCTGCCACTTCCTACACGCACAAGTCCTATTTGCAATGTTCACGGGATACCGCCTTTCAGTTCCATGCTTGTCCGTTGCATAAACCTCAGCTTCTGAATTTCCACTCCTAATCATCCTCATCTTTAATCCTCTCATGGCCCTTGTCCTTGCATTCAGTCTGAGAATAACACTTGGCAGTATTACATGGCCTGCAAATTTCCTTGCTGAAACTCTTTGCCTAAAATCTATCTTCTCCATTATGCGTTGTCTGATGGCATCTAGCAAAAGCACAATCGCAAGTGCTTTCAGTGTCCTAATCTTAGAATTAAAACACTCAGCCAAATTGTTGTTTACATAGTCCACCTTGCTTAACTCACCAAACATGCTTCTAGCCCATAGTTTGCTGTGATGTTCCTCAAGGTATTCTCTCACCTTGGGCTGTGTGAATAGGTTCTGCATGTAAACAGCATGCCTGCTGGGGGTGTATGTCAGTGCTGCTGGCCACAAGTTGTCTTCAAAGAGCTTGCCTTTGAACTTCTTCATGAAGTTCACAGCAAGGTGCCTCATGCATTCTCTATGCTCAACCCCAGGAAATACAGCCTCAACAGCACTCTCTAGCCCCTTGCATGCATCAGTCTGTATCA